>PVKY010000286.1:0-18848 GCA_004027775.1 Bradypus variegatus | reverse complement strand
ACCGCCCCAGGCTCCAGGCTGGCTTGGGGCGGGGGCGAGGCCGTGCCATCCTAGCCCAGCGGCCCACCTCTGGCTGAAAAGCACCTCCAGCTGGGATGCGGGCTCCCCTCCCCTTCCCAGTCCCTGGGGATGGAGGGCTGCCCCTGGCTCTCCAAGGTGAGGCCTGCCAGCCAGCTGCCCACCGCAGCCTTACAAGGTACCTGCCTACCCCGTGCCCTGGGTGTGCCCAGCATCAGCCCCTGCCTCCCTGGCCTATGTCCAAGGCTCTTGTGCAAAGCTTGGCCCTCTGCCAACCCACCATGCCCACTACTCACCTTCTCTTCTCTCCTCCCAGGAACAGACACCATGGATTCCTTCAAGGTGGTGCTGGAAGGGCCAGCACCCTGGGGCTTCCGGCTACAGGGGGGCAAGGACTTCAACGTGCCCCTCTCCATCTCCCGGGTGAGCCAAGGCTGAGCCCTAGGTTGGGAGAGGGGTCTCCCAAGGGATTTTGGGTGCTGGGGTGTTTAGTGGGTGATGGAAAGAGTTTGAGCAGGAGCCAGCCAGGGGCCAAACAGTCAAGGAGCAGCCAGGTGGCGAGACATGGTGGGCCCCTGCCCTGCCCTGCCCTGATGGAACAAGGCCTCAAGGCCTCCCCCGACCAAGTGGATACAGGGAGAGGAGCCCCCTCACGACTCCCCCAGCAGTGCACCGCACCAGATGCCATTCCACGAAGCTCCCATGGCCCACCTCTGAAGCCAGGTGGATGCCCATTCTGCAGGAGGGGAGCCTGAGGTCACAAGAGGAAGTGTCTAAGCCCCTTGAGTGACCAGTGCTTGGAGTCAGGCCCCAGGCTGGACAGCCTGTAAGATCTTCACTTCAGCCTCACGGCTGCCCAGGGGATAAGAATTGCCATCCTGTTTTTTCCAGACGAGGGAACCCAGGGCTCGGAGACATGGAGGGGTTTGTTCAGCAATTCTGTGCCACTCGGGTTGGGCCTGCAGTTTGAGTGGGTGGGAGAAGGGGGTCTCTTTCCAGCCTCCATGAGGCCCTCCCTCCCCATCCACTGGACCCATGCAGGATGCAGTGGCCTATGACCCCTTGCAGGGGTGGGCAGCTGGGGGCAATCTCCAGGGCTCTGGCTTCAGCTCTGGTGGGGGCGGAGCTGGGGGCTGGCCCCTCCCTGTGGCAGGGGGATTGCCTTATAAGCCCAAGAATGCAGCCCCACGCTGGGATGGCCAATGGGTGGCTGGAGTCTGCAGAGCCCAAAAAGGGCTGGCCTGGGCCTGGAACCCTGAACTCCTGACAAGGGATCCCTCTGGCTAAGGGGTGGCCCAGGCCAGGTCCCAGCTGGTCAGCGGGCCCCAGCCCCAGCTATGGGATGAATTGTGGGGCAGAGAGAGCAAACTGCCTGCCCAGAGTAGGTGAGGCCAGCTCCTTGGGCTGGTGACTCGGCTCTCACTGTGGCCTGGGGCTTAGGAGAGGGCGAGTACTTCCTGCCCCACATCCTCCTGCTCTGGGAGGCCCACCCAAGTGCCAGGTGGACAGGCAGCTGCTGGCAGGAAGTCGGGCATGCACAGCCTGAAGGGGGCCAGAGGGTGCTTCAGACACTGTCCAGCCTGAGAGGGGCCTCAAGGTGGAGTCTGTCTGTGGGAGATGAGCCTGGTGGCCAATGCAGGCAGGGATTCAGTGCTCCTCCCGAGGACATACCCACAGGGTCCCCCTGGAACCTGCCCTGCTGGGTAGGCAAGTGCACTGTTCCCCTCACTACCAACACACACATACACACATATCCTCAAGCCTTGCCGGCCCTGAAAACCTACCCTACATCCCCTCTTCCTGGGAAAGTGCTGTGGCCAAGGAGCCCTGGACCTTGGCTGGTTTCAGCCTCAGTTTCTTCATCTGTGGGGGTGGGCCTCATAGTAACCCAGGGGATGGACATACAGATGTGGCCTCTTGGGGGCACTCTGGGCCCAGGCTTCTTCGTCAGCAGCCCCTGTGCATGGGTGGGGCCACCAGCTGAGCCCAGCTCTGGAGTTGGACCCAGGCAGGCAGATGGGGTGGGCTTTTTTCTAAGCTGGGCCAGCCCCCTCCCCCTTTCCTGACCCCAGAATGGAGGGAGGGGCTAGGGCTGGCTGTGGGCCCAGGCCTGGGAGATGAGGTAATGTCTGGGACTGGGGGGTTGGGCTGCTCTGTGGAGCCCTCAGGCTGACTCACCCCTCACCCATTGCTCTGTTCTGCCCCCCGGCCTCTCCCCTCCTTGGTCCCTGGGGCCTCACCCTGTCCCTGGCCTGAGCTCCTCTCTGCTTCTCTCCGCCGAAGCCACCACCTCCCTGAGAGCTCTCCCTGGCTTCTCTCTCCACCTCTCTGACTACCCCCCTGCCCTCCTCACCCCAGGGAAGGAAGCAGTCCCCACTCCGCTCATCCAGAAGCCAGCCACTCCTGTCCACCCAAGACCCCCTGTCCCACACCTCCCAGGAGCTGCCCCACTTGGGTAGGGAGTGGCCCGGCCAGGTTTCCCTTCTACTGACTCACTGTGACCTTGAGTAAGTCACTTCCCCTCAATGGTGTCACTTCCCCCAGCCCATTATAAGCATTATATGGTTTAAACTAAAGGAGACATAGCAGACCCAGGCCCCAGACCCAGCCAGGTGTGACAAGGGACTCTTGCCAGGTGGGCCTAGCAGAATCCTGATCCTGCCTCGTACTAGCTGGGTGACTAAGGGCAAGTTGCTTAACCTCTCTGTGTTTCCCTGGGTATAAAATGGGAACAGTCCCAGGCTGAACTCCACAGGGTCCTTGGAGGAGTCTGTGTCAATATATGGCCCGGAAACTAGTAGGTGTTCAACAAATGCAAACTGCTGTTACTACTTTTCTTATTTAGCAGTAGAGAAGCCACCCAGCTCTCTTACCTCCCAAGCATGAACTAGAGCCAGCAGACCCAGCTGCCCCGCCTCTTTGTCCCAGTGCTGTCAGTCTCTGTGTCTGGCCCCTTTGCCATCTCTCTGGAACTTCTTCCCTCCCCTCTCCCTGCCCAGGCAGAGTCTGTGCACCAGCCCACTGGCGTTGCCTCCTGGGGCCTGAGGCAGCCTGTACCTCCCACACCAGAGCTCTGTGTAATCTAAATCCCCACGGAAAGCCTGATCAGTCACAGGCCCCGAGGATGGCCAGGCCACCTCCACCTCTATTGCCAGGGCTGAGCTAGAGGGATGCAAGGGCCCACTGGGGTCTGTCAGGATCGACCCTCTCATCCCAGGCCTTAAAACTGCCAATGGCTCCTGCCCTTAAGGCGAAGCCCTGGTTCCTTCCCCTGTCATCCAAGGCCTTTGTAATTTGACTCCTGCTCCCCATGCAGCACACCCTTTCTCCTTTTGTCCCTGGTGGCTTCAGTTGATGCTGCTGGTGACCACTCCTCCCAGCCTCCTCTTTCCCCACAGGAACCAGGGATTTCCACTGGAAACTCGAAGGATGGGGGTGGGAGGGGTTGAAGTGGCATTGGAAGGCTTGGGGTGACACTGGTTTACAGCTCTTGAAGCCCTGGCTGACGCCTGGGGCCCTGTTCAGGCATTGCGATGATGTGGCTGTGGTCACTGCAGAGCTTGGGTTTTATCCTGAGGATGGCTGTTTGTTGATTTCATAGCAATTTCTGGACTGTGGGAAAGGGTGGCAGAGGTACCTGTGAATAAATAAGCAGGGTGATTGGGGTGATGGTGGAGCTCAGATGAGCCCCACTCCTGCCTCAGGTTGCTTTGGTACCCAGCAGATGCCAAAGAATCTGTTGCATGAGGAGGCCTTGGCATCCCGGATGCAGGACAGCTTGGGGGAGGGCAAGGTTGCCCACCATTGGCCTCAGTTTGGTTTGTAGAGTCCTGGGCCGCCCTGATCCCCACGGTCTCTCCGCAGCTCACCCCGGGAGGCAAAGCTGCGCAGGCGGGCGTGACGGTGGGCGACTGGGTGCTAAGCATCGATGGGGAGAACGCCGGGGGCCTCACGCACATCGAAGCTCAGAACAAGATCCGGGCCTGCGGGGAGCGCCTCAGCCTGGGTCTCAGCAGGTGTGGGGGCGCCGGCCTGCCGGGTGGGGACGCCCACGGGGCCGACCCGCCCTCACCGCCTCCCCTTCTTCTCCAGGGCCCAGCCGGTTCCGAGCAAACCGGAGAAGGTAGGCGGCGAGCTCGGGGAGATCTGGGCGGCCGGCGGGGCGGGGTCGGATGCCTGGGGTGGACCCACCTGACCCAGCGCAGCCTCGGTAACCCCATCCCTGATCCCGGAGTAGAGGGGCAGAGGCCAGAGCTGGGGAGGGCCTGGGGGACCCGGAGTTGAGCCGGAGGCTGCCGCACGGTGCGGCCACCACGCATGTCTGTTTGTCCGTCTGTGCGCCTGTTCGCCTGCCTCCACTCCGCCGGCCTGTGCTGCGAGCCCGCACCCACGTAGGCTGAGATCGTCGCTCCCAAATGGCCTCTTGAAACCCGAGTCGCCCCCTCCCCCGTAGCCTCCGGCCAGATGTGGGGGCGGGGGGCGCCCCCCATCGGCCCAGGCCCCCGCCCCCGCCCGCCCTGCCCGGCTCTGTCTTCGCCCAGGCCCCGGCCCCCGCCGCGGACCCACCGCGGTACACCTTTGCACCCAGCGCCTCCCTCAACAAGACGGCCCGGCCCTTTGGGGCGCCCCTGCCCGCTGACAGCGCCCCGCAGCAGAATGGGTACGTCGGTGCCTGCCCTTTCACGCAGTGCGTCCGTCGGCCTGTCCGTGCGTCCGCGATGCGCGGCGCCACACCCGCTGCTGCTCCGTCTGCGCTGCGCCCCAGTCCGGCCGGAACCGTGCGGCAGCGACCCCTGTCGGCCAGGGCGGGGTCTGCAGGCACAGGGCCCTCCCCTGCGGTAGGGTTCCTGCTGGGGGCGCTAAAGGAGGCAGCGACCCGGGGATGGGGTCTGGTGTTGGGCCGACTGAGCCCCAGACATTCGGTGCAGCCTTGGCCCCAGCGTGTCAGGGCGCTGACCTTTCCCCATCTCTTTTCCTTCCCTGTGTCTGTCCCTTTATCTGTCCATCTGTCTTGTTTCCTTCACAGGTGCAGACCCCTGACAAGTCAGTGAGCCCCTCTGCCTGTCCCTCTTTTCTTCCCTTTTGGCACTCTGGGCAGTGGTCCCTACCCACCCACCCAGCCTCCTCCTTGCCCTGACTGCCCTCCTCCCCTCTCACTCCCCACCACCCACCCTTCCTTCCCCACTCTGGTCCTGTCACCATTACCCACAGGTGCCAAATCCTGGGAGGGGCTGCCCCCACACCCCGCGCGGGGTTCTGAGCCACCTCCTCCCCACAGACAGCCACCCCGACCGCTGCTCCCAGACGCCAGCAAGCAGCGGCTGATGGAGAACACGGAGGACTGGCGGCCGCGGCCTGGGACAGGCCAGTCCCGTTCCTTCCGCATCCTGGCGCACCTCACAGGCACCGAGTTCAGTAAGAGCCAGCCTGGGGCGGGGCGGACACTCCTTCCCGGGCCCTAGCCCAGGCCTGGGCTCAGCCAGAGCCAGTTCTGGTGCCCTGGGGACCCTCTGCCGGGCTCAGGGCTGGGGTGAGCCTCTTGTCTTCCCTCGGCCAATGCCTGCCTCTGCCCTCTCAGTGCAAGACCCAGATGAGGAGCACCTGAAAAAATCAAGGTAAAGGACGCTCTTGCCCCTGTCAGCTACCTCCTGCCTCGCCCCTTTCCAGCCATCGCACTCATGCCTGCTCCTGGCTCTCCCAGCCAGAGCATTCCATTCTTCTTCCTTCTTTCCTTCCTTCCTTTCTCTTTTCCTCCTTCCCTTCAGTCTGTCCATCCTTCTTTCCTTCTCTCCATCCATCCTTTCCTTCCTTCCTTCCATCCTTTCCTTTACTTCTCTGTTCAGTCCATCCATCTGTCCTTTCTTTCCATCTATCCTTTCTTTCCTTCCATCCTTTCCTTCTTTTCTTCCTCCAGTCATCCATTTTCTCCTTCCTTTCTTCCTTCTTTCATCCATTCTTTCCTTCCTTTCTTCCTCTTTCCCTCCCTCCCTCTGTCCCTCCTTCCTCCCTTCCTTTCATCCTTTCCTTCCTTCTTTCCTTCCTTCCATCCAACCTTCTTTCCTTTCTCTCTCCTTCCCATCTCTCTATCTTTCCTCCCTTCCTCTTTCCCTCTCTCCCTTCAATCTGTTCATCTTTTCCTTCTTTCTGTCATGCATTCTTTCTTTGTTTTCATCCTTTCCTTCTTTTCTTTATCCCATCCATTCATCATCATCTCTTTTTCTTCTTTTCTTTCATGCATCCTTTCCTTTTCTTCTTTTCTCTTTCTCCCTTTCTTCCTTCTTCCCTCCCTCCCTCCTTTCCTTCCTTCCCCTTCCTTTTTTCCTTCCTGCCATCCATCATTCCTTCCTCTCTTCCTCCCTTCTCTCCTTCCTCCCCTCCTGCCATCCATCATTCCTTCCTTCTCTTCCTCCTTCCCTCTCTCCTTCCTTCCACTTCCTCCTCCTTCTCTCTCTGCCCCCAGGGAAAAGTATGTCCTGGAGCTGCAGAGCCCACGCTACACCCGCCTACGGGACTGGCACCACCAGCGCTCTGCCCACGTGCTCAACGTGCTGTCGTAGCCGGCCCCTTGCCGGCCGGCGGCCCTCTCTGCCTCTCGCTCTCTCTCTTCCCCTCACCCGGGCACCCCCCTTGATGCCTCCAGCTTCTGCCTACCTCACCCACCCGCTTTCTGCCCCTGGACAGAGCCTCCTGTGGGCCTGGCCCCGCAGCCCCCGCCCCCGGCACAGGGCTGGTCCCGCCTGACACTGCTTCCCTCTTTGCCCTGTGGTACCTACATTGTCTGCCGGGTCTGTGCTGGCTCAGGCATGGAAATAAATATTCTCATCCCTGCTTTCTCTGCCTCTGTCTTCTGCCTTTGGGGGTGTGGGAGTGTTTGATGGTTCAGACTTAGTGTGGGAGGGAGGGGGTGCCTGGCAAAGGGGACCCTCCCCTGCCAGCAGAGCCAGATCCCAGGGATGAGGGGTGCCCCAAGAGCTCCCCAGAAGCAGAAGCCCTGTTACACCTCCCAGCTTTGCACCATAGACCAATCAGCTGGAGCCTGGCTAAAGAAGCTGCCCTTCCCAGGAGCCCTCACACGCCTAGGCATCGCCATGGGGCCAGCAGGACCATGGTTAGGGGGTAGGGGGGTGATGCCAGGGGCCTCAGCTCTTCAGGGCCTTGAATGGCAGATCTTGCAGCCAGGTGCCCAGGACAGAAGCCCCAGCCCCAGCCTCAGCCACCCCCCCGGAACCCTGGCCTGGTGAGAGAGTGGGCTTCAGCCCTGGGAGTGGAAGGGAGGGAGAGGGTGGTTTGCCTCCTGGGGCGTGGAGGTGGCAGGCTCCTCCAAGCTGCCCCAGGGACCACCCGCTGCCCTTTGGGGGTCCCTGGACACCTCCCCACCCTGGAGCCACTTTCCTCGGCCTTGGCAGGCCCCACCACCCCCAGCCCCACCAGCCGCCCGCCCTGGGCTGTGGACCCTGCTTTCGCCGAGCGCTATGCCCCGGACAAAACTAGCACAGTACTGACCCGGCACAGCCAGCCTGCCACACCCACGCCTCTGCAGAACCGCACCTCCATCGTGCAGGCGGCCGCCGGAGGGGGCCTAGGAGGGGGCAGCGGCAACAATGGCAACGGCAAGACCCCAGTGTGCCACCAATGCCACAGAGTCATCCGGTGGGTGACCCTGTACCTTCCCTACCCCAGCTTCTCCTGTTCCAAAGCCTGGCCCGAGTGTGTTTCCTCCCTCCACCACCCCCATGGGTCTGCCCATCCCTCTCACCTCGACCACCACTGCTGGAGGGTCGGGATTCAGTTCCCAGGCCTCAGCTCCCAGGGGCGGGAGCTGGCCCGGGTCCGCAGATTCTTAACTTCCACCCTGGATCCCCACCCCCAACCTCACCCCTCCACTTATTCACTTCTCCCAACTCCCCTCACACCTCCGCTTCTCCCTGACCCAGTGGGGTTAGAAGGTGCCAACAACACAAGGGCACAACGTAACTGCAGCCCAAAACTCACTGCCTCCCCACACCCAGCCACCTCTTCCCCTCTCCCCACTGCTCTCCAGGCCGACCAGGCTAGGGGGCCCTTCCCTCTCTGCACTGCTCCCTGGGGTCCCCAGCAGGGCCATACAGTTCCCCAGAATCAGTGCATGATGTTCTAGAGCCTTCCTGATTCTCAGCCCATGCAGGCCCCTGCCCTAGGATGTATGTCCCTGGGCTCAGCCCTGGCCAGACGAAGCTGCAGTCAGGACAGGGGCCCATCGGCACTCCAGGTCTCCTGCCCCTTGCCCCTGTCACTGCCCTGGCACTCTGCCAGGCCCTCAAGGTCATCTCATTAGGCTCACATCCTCAGCCCCCAGCCAGTATGACCCTCCTCCCTGTTCTACAACTGCCCCTTCAAGGCCAGGCAGGCAAGGGAGAGAGCTGCGCTCCACTCCCAACTGTCCTTGCTGTGTGACCTAGGGCAAGTCACTTCCCAAACCTGTTTGCTCCCCAGTTTGGGAAATGAGAGGGTGAACTTTGTCTCCCAAGGCTTCCTCACAGCTTCTCAATAAACCCACCCTGGCTCTGACCAGGAGCCCCCACCCACCCACCCCCTCTGTATACCCCCCTCTCACCACCGCGCCTCTTCCTCAGGGGCCGCTACCTGGTGGCGCTGGGCCACGCCTATCACCCCGAGGAGTTTGTGTGCAGCCAGTGCAGAAAGGTCCTAGAAGAGGGTGGCTTCTTTGAGGAGAAGGGTGCTATCTTCTGTCCGCCCTGCTATGACATACGCTACGCCCCAAGCTGCGCCAAGTGCAAGAAGAAGATTGCAGGCGTGAGTGGGGCTGGCAGAAGGACGGGCTGGCGGGAGGATGGCCTGGCAGGTCCTGGACTCAGTCAGCACTGAGCAGGGTTTGCTGAACAGCTCCTAGATCTGGGGGCTCTCCCTGCGTGAGCCTTTTGGATCCCTAGTCTAATTAACAAGCAGATCCCTCCATTGGCCTCACTTGACAGCAGTACATAGCCAAGATCCTCTTAACAAATGACTGAAATCTTACTGAAAAAGGCTCAAGCAAGAAAGAAATATATTGGCTCAAATAACTCCATAGCCCAAGGCACCCTAAGAATCCAGGGTTCTTTCTTTCACTCGCCTGTTTTCATCTATGTTGGCTTCATTCTCCCAGCATGCTGTTCCATAAAATATGGCGAAGACGGGGCCACAGTAGCTTCCAGGGTCGCCATCTCCCCACGTTAGTGCCACGAACTGAAAGAGAGCACCTCTGTCCCCGCCAATGCATCACAAAATTCCAGGGTGGTGACCCGGCTTGGGTCACCTGCTCAGTCTCTGATGAGCCACCCCCATGAGTGGGACTGGCCAGGTCTGGGCTCCACCCCACCTGAACCTCAGACTGAAAGTTAGGGACAAGTGGTTCCCTCAGATAAAACCAAGAGACATTATCCTGAGAAGGGAAGAGCTGGACATGCCAAAGTAAGAGGTGGCCACTGTGTCAAGCTGCAACAACAAAAAATCCCACCGCAGAGACTTGAGCAGAATTTCAATCCTAAGAATTCCAGGGCTGGAACAGCAACTCAAGGGTGCCTTCAGAGGCCCAGGATTTTCCTGCCCTTTATTTTGCTCCCAAATCCTTAGCATGGAGACCTTGGTCCTCGAGCTTACTGGTGTCGTGGTTGCCAGATGGCTGCTCAAGCCCCAGACCTCATGTCCTTGTTCCAGGCAGGAAGTAGAGGGAAAGGGAAAATGGCATTCTTATAGCAAGGTTGTGCCTTTTGACTCTGGAAAAAAAGACTCTGTCATTTTCTCATTGTCCGGAACCATATCATATGGCTCCAGCCTCCAAAATACAGGAAGGCAGACGAGAGGGGGGTTGCAAGAGACTTTGTAGAGGCCACTCCAGTGTATGCCATATGGAATGCAGGAGAAAACAAGACTCTTGTGAGATGGCCTAATGTGCTTTAAGGACACAGGATTCGAACGGCAAAGCCAGAAATCCAGACTCAAAAACTTGATTCAAAATCCTATTCTTCCCACAGGGGCTAGATACAAAGCATTGTCTGACCATGTTTTCCGGTGGGAAACCCAGCTGCTACTCAGAACCAGGCTTGGGACTTTGGTCACTGTGTGTCCAGAACTAAGAGTAATGGGCCATCTACCTTCACTCGTTCATTCTCTTTTATTAATTGTGGACAATTGTGAACACAACTGTGAACAAGACATACGTGGGCCATGCCCTTCAGGAGCTTACGCTGGGGAAGGGGGATTTCGAGGGTGGCAGGGGCTGAAGGCAGAGCCTTTACTCCTGTGGGAAAAGAGGGCAGATTAGGCAGTGACCAGCTGAATGGGTTCCTGTTGTAGATACATGGAAACCGAGGCCCAGAGAGGGGCAGAAATTGCTTGAGGTTGTACAGAGTGCCAGGCCTGCTTAGTTCCTCCCTGGGCTCATGCTCCTTTCTTACTTCTGTAGATCCAAAGAACAGAGCTGCCTGATGCAGCCAGAGAGCTCTGTGGTGGTCATGTTTGATTACCTGCAAGTGTCAGAAACTCAAAATAATGGCGGCTTATTTCTCACCTAGGAAAATTCCAGAGGTGAGCAGCACCCAGGCTCCTTTATCTTGTTGCTCGGCCTTTCTCAGCACATACTTACTTCCAACTCCTAGTCCACGATGGCTTTTGAGCCTACCCCAAATGTCGTCATTCTAGCCAGCAGGGAGTTAGAAGGGCAAGAAAGGGACCAAAGGCCCATAGCAGCCATCTTCTGAGGATGCAGCCACCCAATCCTGATTACATCCCGTTGGCCAGAACTGAATCACGTGACTGTGCCAAGCTGCAGGGAGGCTGGGAAACGGAGTCTTATTTGGGGCAGCCATATGCCCAGTGAAAGTGGCGGCTCCATCCATAGGCACAAAGGAAAGGATAGATGTTATAGTCTTTGTCATTGTAATAACAGCTAATGTTAGTGGGGCACTTAGCTGTGTACAGGCTTCACAGTGACACCATGAAGTCAGTTTGGTCATCATTCCTGTCTCCAAGATAAGGGAGTTTGCCCCAGATCACAGCCATTTCCCTGCCAGCCGAGGCCACACCCAGGTGAACAGCTACAGAGGAATTGGCTGGATCCCAAGCTCTTTCTTGACCTGGGCATCTGGGTTTGCGCCCACAAAAGAAGTCCCTACCATTCAGCTTGCATTGCACATCCTGTGTGGGCAGGGGTATCACCCCACACCACAGAAAAGAAGTTGGGGCTCCAGGGGCCGGGCTGCTCCTAGGTCCTGGAGTAAGCTTGATTGGCAAGCCCTGCTCCTGCCCCCTACTTGGCTGACGCTTCCACCAAGTAGCCAGCTCTGGCTCTCCAGGGCAGGGGAAATGATCTGGGCTCTCACTGCCCAGGGGTTCCTCGGGAATATTCCCTGACACCAGCTCTTTGTCCTGCCTGCGCCCAGCACTTGGAACAGCACCTGCCCCCACAGGCTCTTAGTATGAAGCATGGGGAGAGCAACATGAGGAAAGCAGATTATTTCAGTGGAGTTGGATGGAAACTCAGGGGTGCACATTGGAGGGGCATGTGGCCCAGACTGGGGATCGTCTGGGGATCCTGTGTTCTCTCAAGTCTCATCACTCACCTGCAGCTCCTTCAGTCTGCACTGCAGCCAGTGTGCTCTGTTCTTTTTGCCCAGGCTGCCCTCTACTGCCGGGACCACTCTTTAGCACCCTCATTAGCTCCTCAGTTCCTTCTCATGTGGTATTCAAACTCAGGAAATCCTTCCCTGATGCCCACCCTTCCCACCAGATCAGCCACACACACCCTGCCCCACAATTTGCTCGCTACATCTGTCATTTCATTTTGCTCCCCATCTCTCTTGCCCAGGGTGTGAATCCCTTGGGCTGGGGGCCAGGTCTGTTTTGTTCACTGCTTTATCCCCAGCTTCATCCACAAGACCCCATGTAGAGCAGGCATTCATTTGGTCATCACTTAATGAATAAGTGGATGCAAGTGGCCTTGAAGCTGAACTGAAAACCTGAGTGGGAATTAGCTTGGAGAAGGATTGGGGAGATTTCCAGGCAGAGGGAATAGCTCAGGTCAACAGAAAAAGATTGGAAAGGGTGTGAGATGAGGTGGAGGTGGTGGGCAGGGGCCATGCTAAGGAGTTTGGAGCAGGGGGCTGATGAGGTCTGATTTGCCTCCCAGAAAGCTTCTTCCAGGGCTGGGTGGAAGATGGACCAGGGAGGGGTTACTGGGGAGCTGCTGCGGCTGGGCCAGGGTAGTGGGAGATGGGAGTGGCAGACAGATTTAGGAAAAGTTAGTAGGTAAACTAGGAATTGATAACTGGCCCACAGGTTCTTTAAATCAATAGCCAACCTTTAAAAATCAGGAGATTTCACTTTAACACCTTGATTTCAAAATGAGCCTAGGTGACATTCCTGTATGAACTGCTCAGCACTGCCCCCTAAAGGCAGAACAGTTGTTCCCCAGGACACAGTCCCCACCATGCCCTGTTATACACCCTGACTGGGTCCACTCCCTTCTTGCAGGCATCTAGGCCTGGGACCCTGGGTTTCCAATGTGGGGCCATTTTCACAACAATCCCACAAGTCTGGGATTAGATCCCAATTTGCAAGGGAAGGAACCAGCTCTCAAAAGAAGGCAAACCTGTTGGCCAAGTCACCCAGCCAAGAAGCAAGGTCTAGCGGAACCCACAGACATCTCCCCCCATGGGTCCCCACACTGCCCCCTCTGCCTGCTGCAGTTCCAAATGCCACTGGCCCTGACTGGCCTGAGGGGCCTGGGGATGGCTAGCCCAGCCCTCCAGGGAGAGGCCAGCCCCATGGGTCCCTATTTCTTCCTATTCCCAGTAGAACCAGGCTAATTGAATTCACAGTTACCAAGCACCCACTAAGGGCCAGGCTGTCGGAATATATCAGATGATAGAAGAGTTGGAGTTTCACATCCTGGACCTACATTTTAGGCAGGAGAAGTGAGAGAGCCAGCTAAGCCATCGATATATATGTAAAGTATCTGGTAGCATCTCAGTAAGGCTGAGTGTTATGGAAAAAAGGAGAAGGGTAGAGTTTGGGAAACTCTAGGAAAGGTTTGGGGAGTGGGTTGGGAGGGCAGGTTGGAATATTAAAAAGTGTGGTCAGAATGGGCCTCATTGAGAAGGTGACATTTGAGCAGACCCTTGAAGGAGGTGATGGGTAAGCCTTGCAGGTATCTCGGGGAACAGCATTCCAACCAGAGGGAACAGCCAATGCAAAATACAGGAGTGTGCCGGGTGCGTTCAAGGATCATCAAGAGGCCAGTGTGGCTGGAGCAGTGTGAGGGGAGAGAGATGGGTGGAAGGAAATCTGACATGACAGGCCAGGCCGTGCTGGCCTGGGAGGCCCCCCTCAGGGCTTTTGACTCTGAGAAGCGTGGAGCCACTGCAGGGTTTGAGCAGAGGGGATTGAGGCCTGCTGGGGTTTAAGAGGTTCATGGGACAGTTGTGATGAGAATCCTCTGTGGGTGGGGGGCAGAGGTAGGAGCCAGAAGGCCAGTTCAGGGCAGTCATCTGGGCCAGAGGTGACTGGTTCACATCAAGGAGGCCATGAAAAGTGAGCAGAATTCAGATATATCTTGGAGGCCAACCCCACAAGCTTGACTGGTGGACTTGACGGGAGGTGCAAAGCAAAGGGGCATTTGGCCTAAGCAAATGGAAGGATAGGTCCCAGCTGGGACCACTGTGGGAGGAGCAGGTTTGGGATGTAGAGATTGGGAGCCAACTTTGGGTTGTGGCAAGTCTGCAAGGCTCAGTAGGCATCCATGTGGAGACCTCAGGTGGAAGTCACAGATACGTGGGTGCAATATTTAGGATCATAAGAAGGAAAGGCTTGAGGACCCCAGGCCAGCCTTCCTGTGCTCCTGTGCTTGGCTGGGAGGGGACCAAGCCACCCCACCTGACTCGCACTCCTTCCCAGGAGATCATGCACGCACTGAAGATGACCTGGCACGTGCACTGCTTCACCTGTGCAGCTTGCAAGACGCCCATCCGGAACCGGGCCTTCTACATGGAGGAAGGGGCGCCCTACTGCGAGCGAGGTACGGCAGGGTGCGGGCCAGACACGGAGAGGGGCCGCGGTGTGGGCGGGCATGAATCCAGCAGCCCCCGTCCTCTTCAACCCTGTCCCCAGACTATGAGAAGATGTTTGGCACCAAATGTCGCGGCTGTGATTTCAAGATCGACGCAGGGGACCGCTTCCTGGAGGCCCTGGGCTTCAGCTGGCACGACACGTGCTTCGTTTGCGCGGTGAGCGCCCCATCCCCCCAGCCAGCCAGCACCAAATCCCACCCCCATCTGCTCTCCCCTAGCCTCCACCTCCTGCCCCTAAACCGCCCGCTTTCGGAGAAGCCCCCTGCTTCTGGGATTCTTGAGAGGTTGGGAAAGGGCCTCTCCTGCCACCCCCCCAGTCCATATAACTGGACCTTCTCTGTGTCCTCCAAGATATGTCAGATCAACCTGGAAGGAAAGACCTTCTACTCCAAGAAGGACAAGCCCCTTTGCAAGAGCCACGCCTTCTCACACGTGTGAGCCCCTCCTCGCCCTCGGCTGCCTTGGCCCCGCCCTCTGCAGCCTTGGCTCCGCCCATGCCGAGGGAGTCGCTGCTTCAGGAGTCGTCATCACCGGCCCCAGACGCTCCGTAGGGCTGGCAGAGGGACCCCCAAGCCCAACTCCTGACCCGAGCCTGCAGTTTCCCGGCCCTGTCCCACCGCCTTCACGTCCCCCCCACTCCCTCCACCACCATCGCGCACCGCCCCTGTTCACCTCCAGTGCCACAATAAACCTGTATCCAGCTGTGTCCCGCTTGCCTTCCCTGATGGATGTGGGTAATGGAATTTGCAACAGGGAGTGGAGACTGAGATGGCTTTTCCCGGGGGCTGGCCATCTCGGTGGTACTCGTGATGGTTAGTGGGAGGAGGTTCAGCAAGTTTCCTAGGTATGAGTTGGGTCCCAGCAACCAGGAAAGAAGAGGAGCCATTGGCCTGGCCTGGCTTGGAGGTAGAGAGGAGGAGCTGGAGTGGATCCGCGGGGGTGGAGGGCAGAGAAGAAAACAGGGCTGGGAAGTGCAGTCACTGAAACAGGAGAAGATGGGACTGGAGAGAGAGCAGCCCACGGGTCCTGGGAGCTACAGAGGCCTGGCTGTGGAGCCTGGATTGTCTCTTGGATACAAGTGAGCAAGAGAGCACAGGGGCGGTCATGGATACAAGTGAGCAGAAGACTTGAAATAGTGGAGCAACAAAGTTCAAATTTGTGTTATAGAAAGAGATCCCTAGGGCCATTAGCAGAGAGGATGGGAGGAGGGGTTTGGATACTGGGCTAGGGTGGGGCCAGAGGAAAGGAGGAGTAGAAAGCAATGTGGCAGGGATGGGAATGGGGGGTCCCCAGGGATAAGGGGTGGGGAGAAGGCAGGCAGTTTTTTTTGTCGTTAACATTATCTCATGATCCTCAGGCAGATAATTTCTAACATTAGCTCATGCTCCTGCAACACTTTGAGGTATCTGCAGTTATCCTCACTTTACAGATGAGGCCTGGCTCAGAAAGGTTAGGAAACCCAACCAAGGTCACACAGCGCTAAGCCACGAACCAGACTAGGAGCCAGGCCTGAGGCAGAATGCCCTGTCCTGGGACTGGCTGGCACTGGGAGCTGTTCATCAGCTAGTGCCCTCTGGGGTGCTTGCTTCTGCCTGGTCTCTCGAGGCCCAGAGGCTGGTCTTGCAACCATCGTCCCTAGTGCCTTCTGCCTCCCGCTGGTGTCTCTAACCCCCACCCAGGGGCTGTCACCTCTCCTCTTCCAACCCTGGACTGAGAGAAACCGAGGAAAGGAGCCAAGCCAGTCCAGGACAAGTTACTGAGTTCATTGACAGCTGCCGTTCAGAGCTCTCTGGCCCAAGGAACTTCAGTGCCATTGTCAGCACTGTGGACAAGTCCTGGGGTTGATCCCTGTGATGAGAACAGAAGGGTCTCTCTCACCTCAGATTTAGGCAATGAAAGGGCAGAAGCGTTTAAGCCCACTGTGAGCCTGGGAGGCAGATGGTCCCTTGGATGGAGACAGGGAGGTAGGGAAGGAAGGTGACAGGTCCTTGGAGAATGAGCGCAGGCCTCAGTGTCTGACTGATTTGTAATAGTTACCAGAGCCTAGAGCAGTGCTCAGCCCATAGTGGGTGCCCAAAAAATGTTTGTTGAACTGCTGAATGCGGTTCCTGTGGGACACTCAGGAGACAAATTCAGGAAGCAGCTGAAAATTCAGATCTGGAATTTGGGAGTGAATTTGGGACAGGTATGAGGCAGTCGCCACAAACGCTTGTGATATATTTTTTGTAATTTATTTTTTTGAGCAGTTTTCTGCACAAAAAAAATCATGCAGAAAGTAGAGTTCCCATATACACCCCTCCCCCCAGTTTCACACACACACACAGTTTGCCCCAAGGGCTTGTAATTGATGCCTCTGAAGAGCTGGGGAGCAGGCCCTGGCAAGTAATGTCAGGGCTAAAGCAGGTTGGAAATGTGGTTTTTTTTCAACCTAGCCATCCTTGGCATATTAAACACAATATTTTGCACTTGGATGAAGACATGTCCTCGCTCTCACTTCTCTCGAACCATGAAGCCCTCCTCAGTCCATCCTTGGTTTCCATGGATACAAGTGAGCAAGAGAGCACAGGGGTGGATGTAAGTGCCTGCGGGTGTCTGTGCCCGCCTGGGGCAGCCACCCCTCGGCCTCTGCCCAGGGCTGCTACCTGGGAGTGTCAAGCGATGCGGCCAGGTCTGCCAGTTTACCTGCCAAGCTCCCAGAGGTTCCCAATTTTGCATGAAATCTCCTGCTTTTTGAATGTTGGCAGCTTAGTTTCTTTTTTTTAAACCCTATTTTTTTTTAAATGAACATAGGCCAAATCCAATGGACACAGGATAGCTGGGGTCCTAGCTTAGAGAAGTGACATCCAGAAGCAACAACCTAACAGGACTGGGCAGAGAAAACAGAAGGAGCCGCCAGGTTCTGGGAGAGCTCCACTGGCAGGGAAGCCACGGCAGGGCCAGAGTGATTCAAGAAGTTGCCAACAGTGTCAAGTGGGCAGATAAGGCCCCGAGGAGTCCCCGTGGCACTTCACAACAAGGTGACACTTGCCAGATCAGTTTAGCCTCTGCTGGACTGGCTGGCAGGGTTAAAGAGGAAACAAAGGGGCTGGTGAAGACGTGGGTGAGTGAGTGCGGACAGCTCTTTGAAGAGACTTGGCTGTGGGGGACAAGAGGACAACTGGGCAGCTGAGCAGTCAAGACAGCGGACAAGAGAAAAGTGCTTGGCATCCACTAAGGGATGGGTGGCTAAAGATGGGAGAAGTTGTTGGATGGGGGAGTGGCGATAAAGGGAGGGTAAATGCAAAGCAGGGTGCTGGGGACCGAATCTTGGGAAAGAGGAGCTAGCCCAGATCAAAGAAGGAGCAGCTATCAGGCACCTATGGTGACCGGCCACCTCACTCTGTGTGCTGCCAAGCACAAAGCAGTCATGTCATTTAATCATCAAAATGCCCTGACGAGACTTGTTGGTAGAGACATGGTACAGATAGGAGAGGGAAAGTGACCTGCCCAAGGCCCCCCAGCTGTCATGGCCCAGGACCTATCTGTTGCACCAGAAAGCAAAGACCCACTGCATCCCACAGCCCCTTCTGCACTGCCCCCACAAACACACACCGCTGCCACCTCCACCACCACGGGGCTCCAGAGATCACTGTGTTCCAAAGCTGGGGTGCAAAGCCCTGCAGGTGGAAGCTGCGGGGACTGGGAAATGTCCTTGTATCAGGCAAGGGGGGTACCATTAGCCTTCTTGGAGAGTGCAATCTACCCAACTGAGGGGGCAGAGCCCGTGGCAGGGGGTTGAGTGGGCAACTGAAGAGGCAACAGGCCCGGGAAGGGCTTTTTCCAGCTCTGAGCGGTTTGGGCTTATTTGAAGTCAGCAGGGAGAGAAGCAGTGGGGGGAGAGGGGCCGCTATGCTGGAGCACAGAGGAAGGAACTGATCATTCCGTCACCGCCGCCTCCAAGCCAGTCCCCACGTGGCCTTGATACACACACAGGCACACGCGATCCTGTGGATCCCTGTGAGGGGTGGGAAGAGAGCTGAGGCCATGGGGAAAAGGGCCTGCCCCCACCACCCTGACCCTCCCCCCCCAGTCGCACAGGGAGCAGGAGCTGGGGCTGGGATTTAAACCCAAACTAACCCTGAGAGTGGAAGTGGGGAGGGGCCTAGGGTCCAGAAGCTTGCTAACTGAGAACCTGGGGAGAACCCAGGGGGGCTGAGCCATCTGCTTGGGGGTCGTGCAGAGGGTGTCTTTACAGCATGGTCAGTGAGGACCCCAGGATCAGACCAGATCCTCCTGCTCAAACTGGCTGGGAAGGTCCACTCAGGTTTCACTCAGGTCCTCTGCCTCTGACAAAAACGACGACTTCTTGGGAACTAGGTAGACTGGGAAGGAGTCTAATCAGCTGCAACTCAAACTAAGCAAAAACAGGGCTAATTGGGCCTCATTTAACTGCTTACCTAACTGAAACGGTTAACGGCTTCAGGCACAGCTGGATCCAGGTATCCATGGATGAGCTCAGGGGCCTCTGTCTTGCTCTCTTTCTCTGTCTCCTGGCTCTGCTTTCCTCAGTGCCGGCTTTATTGGCAGGCAGCAATCTCCATTATTGGCAACGACAGGGTCCCCAGCAGCTCCAGGCCCACATCCTGCCAGCTCAGCAACCCCAGTGGACAGACAGAGTCTCTTTCTTGATGGCTCCAGCAAAAGCCCCAGGGCTGATGCTCATTGGATGGATGGTGGGTCACGTGTCCA
>PVKY010000285.1:32890-57337 GCA_004027775.1 Bradypus variegatus | reverse complement strand
GCTCCCGGCTTGGATCCGCAGGTTTCACTTACAGATTTTATGCTGTGTTCTCAGGCATTCCTCCCAATTCAGGTTGGTATGTGATGAATGGACGGTCTCGTTTGTCCCCCTGCAGTTATTCTGGATTATTTACTAGTTGTTTCTGGTTTTTTTTAGTTGTTCCAGGGGGACTACTTAGCTTCCACTCCTCTCTATGCCGTCAGGCGGCATTTTTGAAGCAGTACAAAACATTTGGATGTAAAGAGGTTTTCCTGATTTGAGAGAGAGCAGACAGGATGTTGGGTTTGAGAAGAAAAACAGAAATGTACCTCTTGTCCCGAGGAAGCCATCCTTCTGCATTGCGTGTGTTGAGTAAAAAGCGGTAGAATATCCATGCCATGGTCTGTGGAACGGAAGAGGTGTGCAGCACTTTTGGGTGTTCAAATGAGAATCTGCAGAGCAGAAGCGTGTTTAGGGAATGTGGGTGTTGGCGGCTGGGCGGGCTTTCTCAACAAGCTGGTCTCAGCCGAGGCAAGAGTCCCGAGGTCTAACGAGATTCAGGGTCCTGATCCCCAGGGGTCTCCAATCACCTCCCAGTCGCTGCCAGCCAATTTTGAAACCACAGTCGATCTGCTTCTGTTAAGGGGATCAACACATGGCTGCCAACTTTTTGCATCTTGGGCTTTGAAGGGAATTGCTTTCCTTCCTCGCTGCGCGTCCCATTCGAGCTAAACGTATAAATGGCCCTAATGCAATAGCAGCGCCATGTGTTCTTCTCAGTCAGTGGTAGGAGTTCCAGAAAGTGGGAAATTAAAAGGAGAAATAATAGGCTTTCTATGGTGCAGCCAAACCACAGCTGTGGCTGCACACTGAGACAACAACTGGAACATTCTCTGCCGGGCTGGGGGTGCGGCTACAGCACGGTGCCTTCCCCAGATGGCCACTGGAGAGCGCGGCCCGTGACAAAGGGCTCACCTGGGGCCAACACAGCCCACCGAAGCCAGCAAGCTGGTGTGGTAGCCCCTCTGCCCCTCTGCTGGCACTGTTGGGAACTTCCATCTCCAGGTCCTCCCCCACCACACCCCCCCCAGTCCTGGTCGGACTCTTGGACGCTGAGTAGGACAATGCTGGTCAGCTCTGACCACGGGCTCTTCTTCAGCCTTCGGGCTAATTAGCATTGGTGGTGGAGGCTCAGCAGGCACTTCTGAGTTATATCTAATTGCTTGCAGCTTACAGCTGAAGAAAAAAAGCCCGCCTGTTCCTCCTCTCCCCCACCCCTTCCAAATTCCGTCCCGGGGAAGGACATGTCTCTGTCATAAAACATGTGGACGCCACCCGCATGTCCCCACACCTTGCTCTCCAAATAGGTGCCTTCTTCAATGGCAAAATCCGATGAAATAAATTCAGTCCAAAGGTCAATTATGGGCTTATTTTCATATTTATGGACTGAATACTTTCCCCCAAAAGACACTAATGATAGCCTAAAGGACAGGCTAGTCAAAACAGCAGCCACAAGGAAGGGGAAGGAGCTGCAGGAAAGCCGGGCCTGGGGGCTCTGCCCCCACCCTCCCCACACAGAACCGCCCCACTCTCCACACAGGTTTCCACCTCAGGCTCCCGAGTGAACACTTTCTAAAATACCTCAACAAAAATCAAGTGTTTTAACAAAGGGAAGCTCATTATTCCCACTTCTCTGCCAGTAGAAATAATAACACTGAACAAATAACTCCCGTGTGGGGCCGTCAGCTGCTCCTCTTGAGGAGAAGGCAGTGGGTGCTGTCCCCGCAGGCCTCCCGGGGGTGTCTGGGGGCATCTGGGAGAAGCTGCTTCTAACCCCACGAGCACGTCCACACACACACTCGGGCTCCAGTTAGCCCAGCACACGCCTAGTGGGGACCACTGGTTTGTTCCCACACCACCTCCTGCTTGCACCGTTCACAGAATTTGTTGATTAACCAACATTAGATTTAACAATCTCACATTTATTTAGCTAAAATGCAGTTATCTTGAAATTACAGATGCCCTGTGAACTGACAATTAGCGGCGTGGGGGTTGCCTCTGTAACTTTCGTGAGATATTTGCCAAGCACGCTCTGGGAGAATTTCATGGTAATTTGGGCCAAATACAGGTGGGGACACTGTCTCTCTAAAGCGTGTGTAAAACCCCTTACTCCCCTCCTGTCCGCACATCACTGGAGCCAACAGAGGCCCTCTCTCCCCTGCCCTCTCGAGCTCGGCCCTCCCGGCTCAGAGGATCTGCGCGGTTAGGTGACTTCTCCCCTGATCCTCATTTCCAAGCCAGGGAGCACCCTGGTTTGGTTCAAGAGGTGAGCGATGCCACTGGTCACGAGACATGCACACACTTTCCCTTTTAGTGCGATGCTCACTTCCGCAGGCCGCCACGACCAATGTGGGCCCTGCACCCGGAGATGCCGGGCTGCTGCTTCCCCACGGACCATAGCTCCCGGATACTGGACACTAACCCGGGCCAGCCCTGCTGGGCACTTTGTGTTTATTATCTTGTTGAATCCTCCTTCCGATGCTTTGAGGACAGAGAGGCTGGGATGTGCCCCAAATTTCAGATGAGGAAACTGAGCCTTACAGAAGCTGTGAACCGCCCCGGGCACCTGCTCATCACTGGGATAA
Organism: Bradypus variegatus; assembly: GCA_004027775.1. NCBI lineage: Eukaryota > Metazoa > Chordata > Mammalia > Pilosa > Bradypodidae > Bradypus > Bradypus variegatus. The sequence goes on along the minus strand of PVKY010000285.1, from coordinate 54,713 downwards.
GTAGGGTTTGAGGCAGGTTTGCAGGACTCCGGAGCCCAGGCTGTCAACATCACCCTAACTGCCTCCTGGGACACGCGCTGAGGGCACCCAGCACACCCCATGCCCCGGGATGGGGGGGTCCCAGCAGCATGGTCCCTGCCCCCTGGCCTCTCAGTCGGACAGGGAGAGGGGAACGGGGCATGCCAACAGCACATCAGTTCTTGCCTCAGTTTCCCAGGCCTGTGGTAGCAAATGCCACTCACCCTTCAGCTTCAACAGCAGGAGCCTACCGGGTCACAGCTTTGGAGGCGGGAAGTCCCAAACCAAGGTGCTGACAGGACCACATGTCCTCTGGCGTCTGCAGCGCCCTGGGGTGGCTGGCGGGATCCGTCACTCCACCACTGCCCATCATGTGGCGTCCATCCCCTCTGCCTCCTACTCCTGCTGGGTCCCTCTGATTACGAGGTCTTGTCACGTTGGGTCCAGGCCCCCCTCACCCAACGCATCGTTAAAGGCCCTACTTACAAACGCTTGCACACCCACAGGCCCGAGGTGGGCTGGCGTGCCTTTGTGGGGTTGTGATGCAACCCATAACACAGACACCTATGAGGAAGGACAGGTAGAGGTGAGGGAGCGCCCTCCAAGGGTCAGGTCACCTAGAAATAGCCCCACAATGGACAGACAAAGCAGGACAGGCTCACCACGGCCCCTGTCCAGGTACCCCCACAGACAGTTTCAAGTAAACATCTGTACACCTGTACCACCACTGAACACTTGCATCGGACCATTTTTATTAAATCTGTGGCCCTGTGCTAGCTGCTGAGGAATCGGGGTACCCAGCACCCCATGACTTAGTTTATCTGGGGAAAAGGAAGTGCCACGTTAGATGCTCAAAGAGCATCTGGCCTCAGGTTGGGGGCCAGGGATTTAGGGAGATTTTCCAGGGGAGGCAACACTGACGCTGCAGTTTAGGGAGCAGTCCGAGAAGGGACAGGCGTTTGTGCGCAGTTCTCCAGAGAGGGAGTGCAGCACCCAGAGAAGCGGGTGGAGGGGCTCAGGGGAGCAAGAGGAGAGATCCCCAAGTCATGGGGGCTGCAGACCTCACCTGAGATACCTGAGGCACCTGGCAGGTGGTGTGTGAAGTGCTGTGGGCAGAATTCCAGAGGGCCCTGGCCCCCACCCCCGGTGCGCGCCCTGCAAGACGCCCTCCCTGGCATGCAGCAGGTTCTGTCGATTAGCCCATGCTTCAGTTGCAGAGATGACAATGGCAAAGGGACTTCAACGACATGGTTGGGTCCCCCATGGTGGATTTGAGTCCATCAAAGGGGAAATTGTCCTTGTGGGGCCTGGCCACATCTGGCATGCTCTAAGAAGAGGCTGGAAGTGACAGAGTGCTTCTGATGGCCTCAGAGCTGCAACGCACCCGCTGCGCGGAGACCCCAATGCCAGGATCTGCAGGCAGCAGCTGCAGCCGAGGGCCTCATCTACAACATGGGCAGCTGCGCTCTGCCGGTCCCCAGGGCGCCTGGAGGAGGGCCCAGGCCTCAGGTGAGTGCAGCCCAAGCAGGGGACCCCAACTTCTGACCTGCAGAAACTGTGAGATAAATGATGGGGCGGGGATTACAGCCACTGTGGTTGGGGCCATTTGTTACGCAGCAGCAGAACACTGATACAGGAGGTCGGCAGGAAGGATGAAGACGCAACAGGGAAGGGGGCCTCTTCACGCCATGAATGAGGAACGGGGCAACATCCAAAACTTCCCTGCTGCTGCTGAAAGGGAAGGCGCTCATCAGGACCATCTGAAACCCACGGGGGGCCCCGGGCTTTCCCAGCCCCATCCACATTCTGACTTGCAGAGGGGCTTCGGGTTTGGGTTGGGACTGCACATGGTCATTGGGTCTCGGCAGCACTTTTGTTGACCAGAAAACAGAGGCTCTTTGGGGACTGCTTCGTTCTTCAGAAGGCGTGAAACGCTGTTCCCTGGAAACCAAGTAGGAATTGCAGTGGGGCTGACGGTGACAAGGCAGAGGGCTTCTGCTGTGTCTGTGGAGACTGAAGGGGCCCCTGGCCACGCAGGGTGCCATCCAGTGTGAGCAGGGAGGCCTGCGGTCAGAGCCCTACAGTAACGGGCTCTGCTGCTTTGCCAGCTGCCCTCTCTGCACGTCCTGTGGGGAATCTGTCCTGGGAGCAGAAGACACAGTAATTCTGGATCCAACCATAGAGCTATTTGTTTCCACCTGGGACACACAACCTAAACATCGCTCAGTGTTATTTTCCTCTGGTCCAGATCCCTTTTCCTCTCTCCAGCTCAGATCCTGTCAACTCACATCTTAGATGCTGCAGCCATTAGATTTTAATCAAAAAAATGAACTGAAATCCAGTGGAATGGGGGGAGGTACCTTTGAAGCCATGACAACCCAAAATCATGGGACCCATGAGGCAGCTACCTCTTTACTCTCCCAATTCAAATGGATGCTTGGCTTCACCTGTCTGCCGGTACATTTGCCGGTGAACCAGCTTAGCAGAGGCACGTGAACACAAAGTGTCCCAAGAATTTTTGTGAACAAGATAAGAAATGAGAAAGGATAGCCATCTATCTAGGGACATTTGTAATCAATAGAGCAAGTCCAACAATAATATCTACAGTATATTGAGCCCCTTCCACATCTTGAGCACAGAGTAAGGCACATTCTATGTAGTATAATTTTTATGCTTGATGACACTGAGGTTCATGCAATAGTCAGGGTTCTGCCTCCAAATCCCATGTTCTCTCCACAAGAGAAGCTGCTGAGAAAGTATTGATTACCAAAGGGATTGATATCAACTTGGGGAGGCTCTCTAGTGCCTGGGACAAGCTCGCCATATAATTTTCCACATTTTTGTGGAAATGTATGATTAGAGCTACAGATGAGACTGAGCCAGGAACTAGCTCTAGTATTTTCAAATAAAACAACAAACCAAACTTAAATGCAATGTTGAGAATTTAGGTTCAAAAAAATCAATGGCAAAAGTGTGTGATGCTTCCAGGTGTTTCCACAGCAACAAAAATGCACGGGACTTGAACATCTTCAATGGAGAGCACAAGGAGGCAGCTGCCAACAGGCTAATTCAAATGCGGGACTGGGCATTTCTCGCCATCTCTTTCTAGCCCATTAGAATCATCTAGAAGTCAAGGCTGACTTGGAAGTGGTTGAAAGCCAGAGCCCCACAGACTACAAGTCAAAATGTTTTCGCTTTTCCAGAACTCCCAAGTGAACAGAAATAAGCCTGGGCAGAGGGTGGACCACAGCAGAAAGGAATGGCTGCCGCCACAATGCTCAAAGGAAAAAGACAAGTCTTCTCTCGAGCAGCGTAGCCTCAAATATCCAGCTAGAAACTGCATTTGTGTGATGAGCCTTTGATAGCAGGTGGAATGGCACAGTGTGAAATGATCTGATAGCACGAAAAATTGTCGTTAGGAGGTGTTGGCACCTGAAAAACAACACATCTGGTTCGCATTGGCTTCAGCCTGCATTTTCTCCAAGATCACTTCTGCCATGCTCCTTTCTGGAAATCTCTGGCAACAGAGAGGACAGTTAGTGCAAAGTGCACCGCCCCTCCCCCATTTCCCTGCGGTTAGACACAGAATGCCGTCAACAGAGAGAATTCTGCTGAATGTTTGGTTACTTTATGTTCTATCCTAATATCAAAATCAAGAATTGCATTATGTGTTCACAAATCCACACACGCACATACACATACACAAGAAAGAACTCACATTTAGCAAGCAAAATTCCGCTGGGGTCAAGTTTACCGAAAGCAAGTGGCATGCAGTCGAGTTTGATGCCTATTGAGGCATTTCCCCTCGTTTCTGGCTTCTCTCCTGGAAATGCATGTGGGGCTTTTGTTGTCGTTAGTGTTGAAGATTTGAAGCTCTCGGGGCTGGGGAGAGCCATGCTTCTCTTGGGCAGATTGACTGTGACAAGTGTTCATATGTTCTCGATCATCACGTTTAGCATCACTTTTAGCTTTCTGGCGGTGATGCTGCGTCCTCTTGTTAAATCAATTCCTCCCTTCTGCCTTCCTTCTACTCTTCATTTCTGAACTTGGGCCCTCTCCACTTCTGTCCCATCCAAGTCAACTAGAAATACGATAGTCAATGGCCTTTCATTCCCTCCTGCTCTATAAATATAAGCCTTTTAGAGAGTACTACGTCCTTGCTAGGAGTAAGTTACGGCACCTGCTAAGTTGGGATTCTTAGCGTGCTCGTGGGAGAGGGTGAGAAAGTGTGCATGCATGTGTGCGAGCACATGTGTGTGTGTGTTGCATGCTCAAAGGAGAGGGGGGTGGGAGTGAGAGAAATACAGAGTACCAGGAATTATCTATGCATAAAGAAATTAAAAGAGAATATTCTCCAGAGCAATTGAAGCCCATCTCCCGAACAATGACGACAGCTCCTCATTTTCGACAACAATAGAGGGCACGTAGGAGTCAGCTCATTAGAATATCTGGGGCTCTTTTCTGTTCTCTCTGCATTAAGCCCCCATAATGTCAGTTGTCACTTATTAATGACAATTAACTAGTAATCAGCAGTGAGACTCTTCGAGGTGGTCTTTGCCTGACAGGTGAAGAAAGAGAACATTGCGTAGTGCCGTGCAGTGACATGGAACCTTCAAAGAGAGCACGGCATTTCCATAAATTATTTCAGAAAGAAATTTTCTTTTATACATTGTCTTTAAAGCCTAAGGATCTTTAACCCTAGGAAGGCAACACTCCAATGCTCTGTTGCTGTTACTTCCTTATCACATGGAATCTAGGAACCCCGGAAGGTGACAAGCCCTCCGTCCCACATCCCAGTGCACCCACTCCGTGGTCCCAAAGTGCCCATTTCCCTCTCCATCCTGTCCATCTGTCCCTCGTGTGTCCACAGCCTGGAGCCCAAAGCTATGCATGTTGCTTCACGTGCACTAGTGGCCCGATTGCGCCAGGCTGCTCCCTCTCGGTCGCTCGCACTCTCCTTCCGGGGGATTCCAGCCTGTCTGTCCTTCCTAACGTGGAGAGCAGACAGAGCTGGCCCCCTAAGGGTGCCGATCGCCTGCATGAGGCTGACGGGACACGGACGGCTCTGCAGCCTGTCCACCTGCCCGGGGCACGCACGCTCCTAGTATTAGAAAAAGAGAGCCGTACAGCGATGTGGACGACGCCCACAGCTAGTGGGCGCCCGGAGGGTGCGCGCCTGCTTTCCCGAGGGCCACCTCCTCCTGGTTTTTCTAAGATGCCAAAGCACCTGACAAAGCAGAAGGGGTCTAGGACATGGACATTTTCAAGAAGGATTCACGTGGAAGGTGAGTAGGAGGCTAAAAATGATCATTGCGAGGCATTGCAGCCTTGAGGAGGGGAGGCTTAGGTAAAGTCAAATTTCTGCTTTTAACGGATGTGACAGCGAATGAAGCTGGCCTGTTACGCTACCTACTCGGAGGGCAGCGAGCGAGGCAGCAAGCGATGCCCTGGGAAAAAGCTGATCGCATCTACTCAGATAAAACAGTGCAGGCAGGGTGTTCTCCTGGCACAGAAACGAGTTGCATTTAAACCAGTCTCTGAAATACCAGGCTTTCAGTTCCTGATACAGATTCCACTTGTACATAGGTGAGCCACTGGAAGCAGATGACAAAGAACCTAAAAATCTAAGGATGATTGAACTGAAGCTGAAATTTTAAGAAAAGTGAGAAGTTATCTGGAAATACGTACCTTTGTGACACGTGTTTCAAACATCTATTTGTTTCCCCTTAGAAGCTGAAGGTAAGGGGCCCGTGTTGAGCCTTCCTGCCAGTTTGCATTGTCTCGTTAGAGGATCTCGTGGCTACAAGGCTTCCATGACAACAAATAAGATGTCACATACTGTCACTGTAAGGTTCCAACTCTCTAACCAGAACTTAAAGACTAAGATTCTTCTTGTGTTTAAGAAAATGACCACCATAAAAAGGATTGCCATTTTAAAGTCCCCCCGAGTTAAAAAATATTTTTCATAGTAATCCAAAGTTTGAACAGTCCTTTCCATCAGATTTCTGTTTGCAGATTATTTCAGATTTGAATGTCGCTGGTTTCCACTAACTGGAGGAAAGAAGGAAGGAAAATGGAATGTGTCCCCATCAATATATCTAAGGTCCAGGGTTGAGATGTGGTAATTTGCGTGCTGTTCAACAATGCAAAAACCCATGATTCCATTATACAGACCAGTATCTGAGTTCACCAACCTGGAATTTCGAGTATCCGAGTTAATGATTTGTGAATTTCATGGCTCTAAAAGAGTAAGAACAGGATTATCCAAAAGAAGAATAAATAGCTTTGAAAATGGAAATCATATATCACTAATTTACAAATGTGTTTGGAATGAAATGAAGGTGTTTAAGGACTATTGTCCTTTACAGTTAACAAATCAAAGTATAACCAAATACTTAATTTCCATAATGTTAATGACTTTAAAATCAAAGGCTGAAATTGATAAGTGTAATGACTAATCGATCAATCACTAATCAATATAAATTGGGCATACTGGCATGGGATAGATATCAGAAAGCCATCACTCATAGATATAATTAAGTATACAATTTTAAACTGCTTAGGTCATGAAGGATTGAAAAATTCCCATCTTAGTTTTATTATTAGATAGCACTAACCACACACTCACATAATTCGTTGTTCTACAAAGAGAAAAGGAAATTCTTAGTTTTAGTTGGTTGGAGAAAAGTAGAAATATTACTCTGGAAACAGGCATACATGCATAACATTTTACTGAAAGGAGAGAAATGTTTGTATCGTGAAAGCGATCAACAGCTTTGTAATGACAGCCTCTGGGAATCCAGCCAGGTACGAACTGACTGGAAGAATTTGGTAAATGGTCCCAGCTATGTGGAATGGGATTTCCTTATCATTTGCAGGTTTTAGAAATTGGTGTTCCCAACATCACTGTCCTCAGCCCTTTTTCCATTTATGTTCTTTTGGTTCAAAAAAGCTTTGGGTGGAAAACATTCCTGGAATTGCAGATTTGCTTAAAATGCTGTCTGAAAGAGCTCCATTTAAATGCATTTTTCAACGATGCATTCTCTCCAACCAGAAAACAACTTCTTCAGTTTATATTTCAGTATGTGTGCCATAGATTAAATATCTTAACAAAATGTGATCTAATAGGTGAGCTCACTGCTTCTACTATCTGTTCAACCAGTGGAAGTAAATTACTCCGTAACATACCATCAGACAATCTCTTCACACACAAGTCAGGGCAAATTGTAGATATTCTTGGATGATTTAAGAAAAATGATGACCATTATGGGTCAACTTCTTAATAGTTGTTGCTGAAAAACAAATCTCATGTATCCTTAGGAGTCCCTGATCTCAACTGATGTCACGGTGACAGGCCTTCGTAATCTTCTCTGCTTTGTCCATAGATTCCTCTCTCAGAGACCTTGGTGGAAAGCCCTGGGCTCACAGTGATACTTTGAACTTGAACTCTGCAGCAAGCCAGCGTGGAGTGTTGTCTATTCCTGGTGTCGATTTTTTAAAGTGGTTTCTCTCTTTTTTTCTAACTCTAATTCAGGTGTTTTTATTTTATGGAGTCCACCCCAGGTGAGCAAATCTCACCCCACAAGGGTGGCTTGTGTTATTTTAGGATTAGCTCTGCTTTTCTAATCAATATTGATGGTAAATTAGTAATAGAAGTCATGGAATTTGGAACTCTTCTCCCTAATAGCAAGTTGGGCAATGTACGATCAGTGCTGGGTGCACGGCTTCCTCAAGTCGCTGGGGCATTTTAATAAAAAGTGATAAAGGGAACCAAAGTGGGAGATGAGGGGCTGGGAAACTATCTCCAGGGCTCTGGTCTGGAGATCCACGGGGAGCCGCAGGGTCTCCCCTTTCTCTCCTCTGGGCTATGTCATCTGTGGAGTATGTGATCAGCCACCCAGAACGCTTGTCACAAAAAAATATATTCAACTGAAATCACCATTCCTGTGAAAGTACTCCAAAAGGCATGCATGCTCTTAATCTTTTCTTTATACAACATAAATGGACAATAAACATTAAAAATATAAATTAAAACATCAAGACTATATTGGCCAGTTAGGGAAAATGGACCAAAAAAATAAATAAAGATAGTACCTCGTAATCACAAAGTAAAGGTGTGCAGAAATGGCTGTTCTTACGCTAGCAGACAGGTAAGCTGGCCCAAGCTTTCTGTGGGCAGTTTGGCCAAGTGTATCAAGTCATACAATGAGGCAGAAATTTCTATTCAAGGTATGTGTGCTAAGGAAATAATCAGAAATATTAAAATGTATTGCAGCAGAATGTTCTTTGTAACAGTGAAAACTTGAAAAGAATGCAATGTGGCTTTTAGAAAATATCATTTATAGGGAATTGATTACGTAAATTATAGCACATCCTAATAAGATTAAAAGTTTCTTGATATTTAATGAAATGGGAAAATGTGCATTATCTACTGTGAGGAAACAAAAGCAATGTGTGTGGGACATGATCTCTATTTTGAGGAAACATGGGAAAAAGGATTTCTAGCACATTAATAAGAACTGATTTTCCTCTAGATGAAAACAATAGTTAATTTGTCTTGCCTTCTTTAGGCTTCTTTTCTGTTCAAGTTTTCTGCAATGGCTATCACTTTTATTGAAGGGAGAGAAGTTAAATAAAAAGTACAAATGCTGCCAAAAACCAATTTTACCCTTTGGTATCCTTAAGTTTATAATTCAATAATTTGTTTTCAAAAGTTTCCACCATCTTCAGAGAAATAATAAAATAGCAAGAAATTTTACTGATTTCTGGAAATCAGAAGTAATTGAGACTGCTTTAGACTAAAATAATGATACTCAGAATTTTAAACATTATCAAATACAGAAATGTAGAGACGTAAATCATAAAGCTTTTAACTATTCCTTCTTGCGCACACTGCCCAAAAGTTTTCTTCCCTTACAGAAACTATTATTATCTCTCAGGCTTTCTCTCTTTTTAAATATTAACCAAATAGCAACCACGATCCTCAACCAACCACATTCCAAGGGATAACTCAAACTTTTAAAAATCCCATATTTAAAGGAATCAGTATGGGAATAATTATTAAATCCAAGGTTCAAGCTGCAAATACAAATTTAAAATAGGGAGAAGCTGGCTTTGCACACAGCCTTAAAAACGAACCTGCTGGCCCGAGAAGTCCCGGCCTTCTGCCTGGCCCCTCAGGCCTGCAAGGTGGGACAGCCACCTGCCCTGTGGCTGCGTGTGCTCTGCAGGAGGTGCTGCTCTGTCCCCTGGGCCAAGAGGCCTCAGGAGGGGCAGAGGACAGGAAGTAATGTTCTGGGTCGCTGTCAGGTACACACAAAACCAGAGGCAGGGAATGGAGAACATGCACGAAGGAAGTGGCAACTCCCTAAGGTACATCTTCAAATTATCGGTGTCCAGTTGTTCCCTACCTGGTACTTCGGTGTCACTGAGTATTACTTGTATTCGATTGAAATTGCTACAGACTCATCATAAGCATGATTTCCACTCATTTTCCAGATCCCACAGAAGATGGAACCAAATGATTGCACTCTGCGAGCCGCCCGGGTCGGTGGTGAGAGCTGCTTGAAGAACGCGCCCGCTCTCACTGCCAGGGCTCCGTTCAGAGGGGTCCCCGTGCACCCTAATTCCATAGCCTCAGCTCCATGTCCCAGAGGACATGGCCCCTTCCTCCTGCTGGGGTGAAACCAGGGCTCCTCGCCTGCCCGCCCTCACCGGGGGCAGATCCCAGGCCTGGGTCTCCTGACAGCCCGGGAGGTCCCCATTGGGGAGGACGCCTGGACCCTGGCAAGCTGCTCAGCCGGGCTGTGCTTCGGTTCTTCCTCCGACAACTGGGGGGGAGGACAGACCCCGCCTCAGAGAGCCGGAGGGTGGGCGAGGCCCTGTGCTGAGGCACAGGGACTGTCCCCGGCTCAGGCCTCAGTACCACTCACTGCGTCACCGTCCCCGCTCCGGCCAGGGTCACTTGTTGTGAAGACCAGGGGTTAGCTATTATCGTGAAGACAAGTCCTCCAGCCCTTGGCTGCTATCGGGGATTGAACACAACCCCCACCAATGGCATATGCAAGTCTCAGCATGCACGCATGCGTGCAACCCTGTTTGTAAACAGGACCTGGGCAGATGTTAGCGTTAGTGAGGTGTAGCCTCGTTTGTGAACAGGATCTTCTGAGAGCCTCTTTGGCTGAGGTCACTTTGAGTGGGGCGGCCTCAACCCAATGTGGCGGACTCCTTAGAAGCCAAGGGAACCAGACACGGAGGTAGAGGCCGGAGGTCAGCGGGAAACCAGGCAGCAGGTGCAAGAAGAGGGAGCTCCCCCACCCCGGGGCCAGCGGGGACCCTGCTGACCCCATTACCAAGACCAGCCCCGTGGTGGACTTGGCAGCCTCCAAGACCACCAGGCAACAAGATTCCACTGTTCAGGCTGGCCAGAGCGTGGTATCTGTCCTGAGCCCTGGCAAATGGAGACAGCTGGGGAACTCGGGTGGGTGGCGAGCCAGCCATGGCACACTGGCAGATCAGCAAAAAGGTCACAAAAGGAAAGTCCAAACCCTGTGTCCACCCCCAGTGACAAGCCCCTGGTAGCAGGCAGCTCTCCGGGACACCCTTGCTGCCACGAGCACAGAGCCCCGCCTCTCCACCTGAGCCTCCTCGCGGCCACGCCGCCACCTGCCATGATAGGGCAATCCCACTGTCAAAGTGCAAATCCCATACTCCTGTGTCTGTGGGCCTTGGCAAGACGGACAATTCCCAAGGATGACTGTACAAAGACCCCAGGGCCCTAACTGCTACTCTTCCCTCATCACCCTGGAGCCCAAGGCACGTACGTAATCACCCAGTAACTGAACTCACATGTCTCAGTGGCGGAAACTCCTACAGGACATGGCCATTTACCAATGAAAAAAGTCAGAAAAACTTAGCAAAACTCTCTGGCATCTGCTGCATTCGTGCAAGAGACCACGTCCAAGCGACTGCCCCGGGCCACCGCTTCTCCTAAAATCACTAACGGAAACAGAAGAATCCCCGCCGTCACGGGCGACATTAGAGAAATAATCAAAATAGCACAGCCGCGTAGCTGCTTCTGAGCACCGCGGTGTAAGGTCTAACCTGTCTCAGGATATAATTCCATGAGAATGCAAGCAAGAGGTGGAAGAAGCTCACATCATCGGCTCCTTCGGGGTGAAAACAAAGGCAGCAACGGGCCTCCACCTCCAGGTTTCCCTGACGCAGGGTGAAGGCGCAGACGGGGCTGGGACTTGCAGGGAGAGCGGGTAGCGCATCGTCACAGGCAGGGGACACGGGCCCTGGATCCGTGAGCCCCCCCAAGGTTCCGGCTGTGAACGACGGTGCGTCCAGCCAGAAGGCCTCCCTCAAAAAATATAGGAATCAGGTGAAGCCCGAACTGGCTCAAGGCCCAGGGTGTCCCCAAAAAACATGAAGGGTCACTGTCAGTATTTCCAAATGGTGCACAAGGATTCGCTGAAGCAAGCGCAAAAACGGCCATTATGCAGTGGCGAAACCGGGCAGTCCCTGGCACCCGTGGGGCCCCAACTTTTAACTATCACTTAAAAAAATGCAATACTTGTGAATGAAGCACGTCAGCATGCAAATCAGTGCACAATAATTCTGAGCAGACCGCTGGTTGGCGGCCCAAGCAATGCCCCCTTTTGCCAAATGAACATCTCTGAGGCCAAATAACAATGACACGACAACGTGGGTAAATTGAGAACTGCGTGTGGGTTTATTTTTACAGTTGAGAAAACAGTGGACGTAACTCTGTGAACCAAAATGTACAATAGTAATGACCGAACATCAAAATGTATAATTAATAGTGCATTGCTTGCTTTGTTTTATTTATTTATTTTCATCTGATAGTTCTTTAAAGTACATACATCCGGAGAGACGCAGGTGCCCGTAAAATTTCTCTATGTAAATCCAGCTGCAGGAACTAAATTTTATTCAAAAGTTGTGGTTTTACATTATATACACAGAAATCGAATATAAAATGACAATATAAAAAGTTAAAAGAGAAAGCATACAGCCAGAAGGTACAAAGAAAGTTGAATAGATTAAAATGGTACAATATGTAACAGAAAGTAGTTTTTAAGCCGATGCTGGCAATTTACAAAGAAAAGGTCTCCAACACTTGCCCCATATTTTTTTTTCATTTACCATTGCAGCGTACTATAGAAAGGTCAGCTTGTACCAAAGCTTACATTTGTAAATAACTATAAACCGCAGTATCTTACAGGAAAAAAAGAAATAGCATTTTTACACATTTTTAAATAATAGCTTGCATACTTTTTTGTGTGTGTGCCAAAAGCGGCATTTTTCAGCATCCAGAAGATCTGGGCACACTGGCAGTTGGGGTGTTTTTGGTGGTGGAGGTGGTTTGCTTTTTTTTTTATTTTAAACATGTATGGTGGTGGCTTCCTACCCCCGGCAGCCCTAGACAGCTTCCTAATTTCCAACAGCTGCATGCATGCTTCTTTCACAAACCAGTTTTGCATATAAAAGCTCATTTTTTAATTATTAAATAAATTTTGTGTCTGACACAGCTTTTGATCTGAATGAGATGCCTTTAAGCCTTTTTTTTTTTTTTTTTTGGAGTGAAAGGCACAGAAATGCGATTACAGTCCTCACCTCGAAGGGTTACATTTGACACTACTTGGTTCTATGACCTTTATTGTCATGGCAACTTTGTAATTTTAGGATGTCTTTTTGTCATTGTTATTTGTGTCTTTCTTTCCTGCTAAACAAATGTCTCTGAATAGTGGGTCCCACTATTCCCCTACAAAAGATAGCTTAACATCAAGAACAGATGTCGAAAATAAAGGTCAGGCTTTGACTCACGGAGAAAGAAAAATAACATGCACAGATCAGACAAAGAGCATATAAATATAACTACAAAATGTGTGTAAGAAAAACCAAGGTCCGGATTGGCGGTTCCGCCACGAGAAGAGGCCGATTTCGGAGGCTCGGGCCAGGCCTCGTGCGGTGGGCAGTGGACGGGGCAGGGCTCCGCGGGTACGCGCAGCCCCAGACGCTATTGCCTGTCCAGCTCCGTGACGTAGATGAGATGGTCCTCCGGGGACTTGCCGTGCGTCTTGCTGAGGTGCAGTTTCACCGCGTGCTTGCTTGCAAAGGTCCGGTTGCAGAGCTTGCACTGGAATGTGGAGCCCGTGTCCTCCTCGGCCAGCCCGGGTGGCGCCAGGGCCTTGCTGGCGAGGCCCCTGGAGACGTTCTGCTGGTCCTGGATCTGGCCGAGCGGCAGCTTCGAGAGGTCCTTCAGGCTGAAGCCCAGGTGCGTCTCCAGGTGGCTGACGTACGTCGACGCAGTCCTGAATTGCGAGGCGCAGTCGTTGCAAAAGAAAACCGGGTGCCCGGTGTCCAGGTTCTTAAGGAACTTGGTGCCCCCGGTCCTCCGCAGCTGGTACTTGACGTTGGCCAGCCAGTGGCTGATGGTGGTCATGGAGAGACCGGTGAACTTGGAGATGTGCACCCGCTCCTGGGGGCCAAGGTCCGACATGATGTACTTGCCTTCCGAGGTCTCGCGCAGGCTGGAGGCGAACTGGGCCTGGAGGATGAGCAGGTGCTGGGGGTTCCAGTTGGACTGACGCCCCTTGCGCTTGTGCACCGGCGACAGCTCGTCCAGGGCCTCCTCGAAGCTGCTGCCGTCGGCGTCCGACTTCTCCGACACGGTGGAGGGTGTGGACGACTTGGGGGTCAGGCGGCCGGTCAGGTTCTTCACCATGTCGGAGATGTCCATCAGCGCACTCTCCCGCAGAGGGGACGCCACGGGGTCGGCCGCGCCAGGGGCCAGCGGCCGGCTCTTGGACTTGGTCAGGTCGATGGGCTGGTCGCTGTTCTCGTAGTAGTAGCGGTCGATGGCGTCGGCCGGCTTGCCCGGGAGGCTGGGGTAGACGGGCTTGTCGAGCATGCTGTTGCTGATCTTGTAGAGCATGGCCAGGGGGTCCAGCGAGGGGCTGGCAGGCTTGGAGACCTTGCCCAGGTGCGTGTTCATGATGGACTGCAGTGCGCTCAGCGGGTTGATGAAGGGGGTCTCCGGGGAGTGGTCCGTGATGATGCCCAGGTTGCTGCAGCCGTTGGTGACTTTGACCTTGAGTGGCTCGGTGCCATTGGGCGTGTGGGCTTCCCCGGGACCCTCCCTCTTGGCCCTCCCCACCTCAGCTTCTGGGCTCTTCCTTAGCGGCTGTTTGCTGCCCGTCTCCTCTGCTCTGGGATAGTCCTTGTTCTCCTTGGCCACAGGGGAGGCGGACTTGGCCGGGCCGCCCTTCTCCTTCTCGGCAGCCTTCTCCTCCTTCTTCCCGCTACCCTTGCCTGTGACCTTCTCCACCAGCTCCTCCATGGCCGACACGTTGCTCTTGTGGGGCGGGGGTGTGAGGCTTTCTGGGGAGTGCAGGAGGGCACCCTGCTCGGAGGTCAGTGGCTTGGCACCACCGGCGTAAGACGGCTGCCCCTGCAGGCTCTGGCTGGCTGGTGGCAGTGGCTTCACTGTGCCAGGCAGCTGGTAGGCAGCATGGATGCTGGGGTAGCCACCCCAGGAGGGCGCCCCGTTCTGCGCCTTGCTGATGGCCGTGCTGACCGTGTTCTCCAGGGACTTGAGGATGTCCATGCCGCCCCTGGGGCTGTCATCCAGGTCCTCCTCCCGCAGGTACTGGTACAGTGCCGTCGGCTCAAACTTCTCGGCCGAGTCCTCGCTCTCCTCCTTGATCTTCCGGTCTGGCTCACTGCCGGCGGGCGCCTTCTCCTTGTCCGCCTCCTTTTTCTCCTCGCAGGCCGGGGGGCCCGCGGGGGAGTCGGGGGGCTTCTTGACGCTGGCGGCCGGCAGCCGCGTGTGTGTGGTGGGCGGCAGCGGGATGGACTGGATCTTCTCCTCCACCACAGGGTCCAGTGCCAGCTGCTTGCCTTTCTTGGAGGCCGAGGTGGTGACCTTCAGGAAGTGCCCGGTGACCATCATGTGTGCGGTGAGCTGCTGCAAGGTGTCGTGGGAGCTGCCACACTCCATGCACTTCAGGATCTGTGCCTTGCGGGCCTCAAACTGCCAGGTGTAGCTGGCGCCGTTCTGGTAGCCGTAGCGGTTGTTGGGGGTGACGTAGGGGTTCGCCGCCTTCTGGTCCTTGGCCGACTCGCCCAGCGCCACCTCGGCAGCCAGGCCAGCCGGCTCGGGGGAGCAGGGCGAGGCCAGGTCCTGCAGGGCTCGCTTTCTGGTGGAAGGGACCAGTTTGGCGATGGCCGGCACTGGCTCCTTCAGAGGCACTTTCTGATAATGCTTGGTTTTGATCATGTGGACGCTGAGGTCCTGCAGCGACTCGAAGGAGTGGCCGCAGTACATACACTTGAGCACTTTCTGGGCGTCCTCCTTGCCCTCCATCTCCATCAGGGAGCGCTTCCGCGGCTTCGACCACCGCTTGGTCTTCTCCGAGTCCTTGTCCCTGTTGTCGTCGCGGTAGTGCCCCGTCTCGTTCATGTGCACCGTCAGCTCCACCAGTGTCTCGTACGCGGCGCTGCAGTCCTTGCAGCGGAACTTGCTGGCGCCCGTGAACACGGAGCCGTAGAGCTTGTTGTTCTGCCGGTAGAGCTGCACAGTGCTGAAGAGGCTGGGCTCGGGCAGCAGCCCGTAGGACGTGGTCTGCTGCAGCGTCTTGGCGAGGGCGGCCTGGTGCCAGTCGTAGCTCGAGCCACTGCTGCTGCTGCTGGCGCTGGCGCTGTGGCCCGTGCTGCTGCTGGTGCTGGGCGTGCTTGCGGGGGCCGCGGCGGGGGTGGCGGCGGCCGGGGGCGTGGGGGGCGTGCTCTCCTTCGGGCCGGCATCGCTGTGGCTGGTGGTGGAACCGGATTTCTTCAAGTCCAGAGCCAGGCTGGACCAGCAAGACTCGGAGAACAGGTTTGCATACACGGCTCTGATTTGTGCCAAGCTGTCCTGGGGGTAGGAGATGCTCTCAGCACCTGGGGGGTCCTCCTTCTCCTCCCGGGAGGCGGGGGTCTTGAAGTGCGCCGGCTGGTCACTGCTCTCGCTGAAGGGCGACGCGCAGCCGGCGTCCTGGTTCGTGGCGGTGCTGACTGGCGAGTTCTGGAAGCTCTGAGCCTGCTTGGTCTCTGCCTCTTCATTGCACAGAAACTCGTTTTCCTGGAGGCCCAAAGACAGCTCACCCTCCTCCACGGTTTCCTCATCGATCTCCGCAGCCTTCAGTTCTTCCTCAGGAACATAAGCTGGAAGAGAAAAACAAAATGCAGTTAGATGGACTCGGTCACCTCCAAGGACACAGCCGCCCCAGCAGTTAGGGGATCCCACAAAAGAGGCCTCTGAGCCGAGCCCCAGGCTGCAGGGCCCCACCCCCTCCCTCCACACAGACCCACTCGGCATCGCGACTGGGCAGAAATGAGGTGTCAACGAAGACACTGGCCCCTCCTAAGTGAACAGATGTTCAACGAGGATGCACAAGCCATGGGGAGTGTCCTCCCCATTTTCACAGCCACCTTGCTGGCTGTCAGAACCAGGGCGGCCTCTGGCTCCCTCCTCACCAGGCCTTGCATGGCCCTTCATTGTACAAGTGATGTGTGGCCCCTGCACGCCTTCCACACGGCGAGCGCCAGGGAGCATCCGGCAATCAGGACCCGGCTGTCAACTCGCAGGACAAGATACTTCACAAGCAAAATATATGGTCTCCACAATAAAAATGCCCCTCAGTGGCGAGCAATAAAAGTATTACGTTCTTCGGTGAATTAAGAGCCCCCTGCACGGCCAGCTTCTGTCTGCATTGAACATCGAGCAGGGAGCTGCCTCCAGAAGGGGACAGGCAGGTGCCAGAAGGCCCCCAAAGCAGTCCAGGATGGGGTCTAAACTCCACAGGGGGGCAGGGGGGCCGCTGGAGCCAAGGCTGCATTTCCCCAGGCAGCTGGTAACATGGAGAAAGGATGTCCTATAAGTTATCAGATAAATGTGGCTTTTTAATTGCAGTCTCTTTAGACGCTGTGATGGTTTAAACTGTGACCACGAAAAGTCATGCTCAAGTCCTAAGCCCAGTCCTGTGGACATGACCCCTGGGAAACTGGGTCTCTGATTAGTTAAAATGAGACCAAATCGGGTTGGACTGGGGTGGGTCCTAAAAGGAAGAAAATTGGACACACAGATGGGGGGAGGCCTCGTGACAACAGAGGAGGCAGGTGGAAAGCTCAGCTGCAAGCCCGAGCACCGAGGATGGCCAGAACACACGGCCAGGCGGCCTTCGACGGAGAAGAGGGACCCCCAGGTGGGAGGCCACGTGACGACGGAGGAAGGCACTAGAGTGACATGGGCACAAGCCAAGGAGCGCCAGGAGCCACCAGATGCTGGGAGAGCCTCCGACAGACACCTCGAGCTCGGACTTCTCATCTCCAGAACTAAGGGGAAATACACTTCCATTGCTTTGAGCCACCCAGTTTGTGGGAATGGTTGTGGAAGCCCCAGCAAATGAAGAAGGACTCGTCAACAGGACATGCTGTGTCCCACCAACCCCCCAGGGGAAGGCACGGCACGCACCGCCACCTAAACTGAGTTGAACAAAGTACCTTTTTTTTGAGTGAACATCCAGCTGAATCGTGATCTTTCAACAACCTGGGAGATGGGGGGTTAAGCTGTTTTCCAAAAGCCTCTATTAAAATGCACCGATGTTACCTGAGAAGGGTGTCTCATTAGACATAATCACTCCTTCTCATACCACGGGGGCCAGCTCCCAAGGGAGCCCAGCAGACAGCGTGTGCATTTTCAGGGGGGTTGAGGGGAAGGACAGAAAGCTTCTTGGTCACCAAGGGAGGAACCCAGGAAGGGCTGGAGCAAGGGGAGAGCATCAAGCCCTGCAGGTGCAGGCAGGAAGTTTCCGGTGGCTGCAAGTGCTCAAACACTATGCAAACGCTCATGTGCACGCACACAGCTGTGTGCAAACACGATCACACAGTGGTGCAAGCACACACTCACATAAGTGTGCACATACACATGAACAAAGCACATGCCAACACACGTGTACACATGCACACACAAGCATGTGCGCACATGCTCACAAGCGCTCAGGTGTGCAGGCACATGCACACGTGCGTGCCTGGGGGAAACACCTGAACTGGAGGTTTGCAGCCCCTCCCTCAGCTCGGCCCAGGAATCCCTGCCCACGGGGTGCTTTCTGCACATGGGCTCCTTCCTGAACCTGGGTTCATGTCTGTTTTGTAGCCGACAGGGAGCAGCCATCCACTAACAAACCGAGGTGGTGCGGTTGTGCTAGTGCCGCGCCCCTGCCGTGGAAGTTCATCGACTGTACAAGACCTTAGACGTGAACTGCAGGCATCACAGCTGAACGCCGGGGCACACCCCGGCCCCACCCCTCCAAGGTAAACCCATCAAATAAAAACAGGACGGCAGGCTCCACCCCACTTTCACTTTGTCCACAGTCACTAGGGTTTTAAGCAAGGACGGGCGAGTTCTGAGGGTCAGGGCCTGGATCCCCACTTTTAAGAGCCGCCAGTCGGACCTATCTCCCTTCCGCGAGCCTGGCCTGAGCCGCGCTGACTTGGCCGCCAGGCCTGGCTCCTCAGGGCTCCTCCGAGGACACTGAACGCTGAAGGAATCTAGCTGATCAGGGCCCTGAGCCACCGGCAGACGGAGGGGGGCCCCAGCCTACTTCTCCAGGCAGCTCAGCATGTTGGGGTGAACTGCATACAAGGGCCTCACAGATTCAGTTCCTCAGTCCATTTCTGCATGAGGAAGACTCACACCCTGACAACTACTGTAAAGAAAACCTGTCATTTGGACCCATCCGCGGAGGCCCATCGATGGGGTCCCTTCACTCTGCGGGCATCTGCTTCCCTCGGAGCAAAGCAGCAGGGCACCTGCTCCGCTCATCACCCACCCCAATACGAAGGTGTTGAATAAACAAGTGACTTTCGTCTAGACCCGGAAAACACACCACAGGAGACGGCCACCACGCCCTTGTGGCTTGTCCACCCCTGGCGGTCCTCACTCTCCAAGGGACCTGCAGGCCCGAAATGGGGAGCCTGGGATCGGGGAGCAGCCGAGGTGTCCCGCGGCCCTCAACAGCCGCACATGTCCCTGCCCCCGCAGGGGACGGTACCCCAGGCCACGGTGACGCCTCAGCGGGGAGGCTCCCAGGAGTCCAGCCATCCCATGACCTGCTCAGCCCATCGCACTGACCCTGGAGCAGCCATCCTCACTGAAGGGGCCCCCCACGCCATCCCGGCCCCCGCCCCGTGCGCCCCTGCCCCTCACAGCTCCTCCTACACCTGCCGTCCACGCACTGGAGGCCCAGGTGAGCATGGCCCAGGGGGCCCAGGGCCATCTGCAGCCAACCACATCTGAGCACTGGCTTCCCCTTGAGCCCCTCCCGAAACAGCAGCTTCCTCCTCCTCCTCCTCCGGGCCCCTCGCTGGGGCAGCATCACCCCAACAAGTGGTGTGCACCAACAGCAGCAGCTCCCAGCAGGGCTCGGGGGACCCACCCGGCCCAGGCCCCGCTGTACTGTGCACCCCGCGGGCCGCCCCAACAGGCCCCCAAGGGCCCCCACCCCACCCGGCCCTGCCCAGGGAACCTGCTGTTGTCCCCAGGGTGGCTCCAGTGTCAGCTGTTTCCGACCCGCCCTTGTTCCCCATTCCCAGCAGCTGTCCATACCCCCACTGAACTGTGAAGTCCATCAGCCAACCTGCTATGGGGGGCCCAGCCTGGGGTCCCCCTCAGCACTTACCATCAGGGCCGCTCACGGCTCTTCTGCAGGTAGAAACTGAGTCTCCCACAGTTACCCTGACAGTGCAGGGGCAGTGCAGCACGCAAATGCAGGCCCTGTGCCCACCTAGCCCGAGGACACCCCTGGATGCCGCTGGGGAGGCCCCGCCTGGGCTCCCACTGCACGAGCTTCTGGGAAGGTGCAAGGTGGCACCCACACACTTTCTAGGAAGAGGCTTAAAATAAAGTCTTACTCGTGGTGTCTAAGAAACAAAACAAACACGATTCCACCTGTCTGTCCAGCTAAGACCAGTGCCGCAAACTCAGGCCTTCAGCCCCCCACTCCTGACGCCCCCTGCCTACAGCCCCCCATCCCTCCCGCCAGCCTCTGCAAGCCACGGAGGACCCAGAGGAAACAGCCCGTGGACGGCCAGCAATGCCGCCACCAGGGGTTTCCAACGCCCACCGTGGGCTGGACACCATGCTACAGACAGACTCAATAACAGAAAAGGAAAAAAAACAGGGGGAACATTTTAAATGTTAACACCCTTTGGCCCAGCACTTTACTTTTGGAGGTGTAGCCTAAGGAGATACAAAATACAGGAAAAGCTTCACGCACGAAGATATCCTTCAAGAATTCATTTTTAAGACTGGCCACAGTTTGTTCAACAACGAGGGGTAGTTCAGTGAATTGTGGTTTGTTCCTGGGAGGCATATTATTTACACATTAAAAATTGTGCACTTAACGACATGGGGAAAACCGTTAAATGAAAAAAACAGAAGACAACTTCATACATATCGTCTAATGGAAAAGTTCTTCAAAAACAACTTTCGTAGTGGTTTTGTCCTAGAAAATGAACCCACGAGGGGAGTTGCTCTTTATCATTATCTGTATTTTCAAAATCTTCTTCATTTCAGCTCAGGAAACATGTGCTGGCCATTCACTGCGGCATAAATGAACTAGCAGCAAATGTCCTCCAAGTACCCGGCAGCACCGGCCACCAGGCAGACACTGGGGACTGTGGGGTGCAGAGGGGGTCCAGGTGGGGAGCAGGGAAGGCCGGGAAAGGCTTTGTGAGTCATTATTGATTTAAAAAACAAAAAGAGGTTAAAAATAAAGGGGTGAGCACGCTGGGGTGTGGGGGGAATGGGAGGCTGGATGTGGCCTCGTCACCCAGTCCCCGTCTACCTCCTCCCCCATCTCTCTCGGCTCCTTCTCCTCAGTCCCATGTCACCCAGGGCCCCCGACTACAGGTCCAGCTTGCGGGTGAGCCCCAGGCCCGGCAGTAATGACCACGGTGACAGCAGGTGCCTCCGTGACAGCCACTGACCCCCCAGGGACGCATCCCCTCCATCTCCTGACACCTAATGCCCCCATCAGGGTCAGACACGGAAGACCCAGGCCTCGGTGCCCCCCCGCTCTACGGTCCCCCCACCCAGCCCCGCAAGGGCCCTCACCTCCTACCGCAGGCCCCAGGCCACCTCATCCCCGGCCCAGGACCCCTCAGAAGGGCCTAAATCAGGCAGGGTCTCCCCGAAAGCATTTAAGGCCCTGGGGGAACGAGAAGGGGGAGGGGGTGGGGCAAAGGTGGGAGGGTGGGAGTTCCATGTTAGGGGTCAACTGTGTTTCCAAAAAGCTGTGAAGTCCTGGCCCCAGGGCCCTGTGACAGTGCCCTGATTTGGAAAGGGGGTCCTCGCAGAGGAGCTAGTTCCCATCAGGCCATGCCGAGCTGGAGTGGGCCCTAAATCCAAAAAGCAACATAGCCACCCAGCTGGTGGTGCTTTGGTGCAGTAGAATCTAAGTAACCTGAGACCTTCCCCAAACCAGAGCCCACGGTGTTGGAAAACAAGAAAACCAGCCAACAACAGCTTAGTGTCGGGGCGCGGCAGGAAAGAGTTCTTTGATTTTGCTACAGGCAGCAGGGGGACAAGCAGAAGGCCCAAGGCCCCCTCCGAGGCAAGCTCCTGGGGCTGTGTCAGCCGCACACAACTGGGTACCCTCAGGGCCCTGGATGGGGGCATGCAGGGGTCAGGGGCTGTACAGGGAGGAGGGGCACCTACAGGGCCTAAGGGGGTGAACAGGGG
>PVKY010000285.1:0-32790 GCA_004027775.1 Bradypus variegatus | reverse complement strand
ACTCCCATTCCACCCATTTGTCGCTACAGGAACTGCGTCAAATGGCCTTTGCCGTGGTGTCTGGATGAGGGACAGAACATCCCGCTCCCCTGCCACCCTCGGCCTGAACAGATGCGAGACCCAGCAACCCAGGGAGCCCTGGCCCAGTCACCTCCCCCCACAGTGAGCCTGGGGCTCGCACCCTCAGGCCTCAGTTTCCCCAGCAGTACTTCACAGCACTGCTTCCCGGGGTGGAGGGAAGCCAAAGAGGACAGACGTTATTATTGTGACCACTAAGCCTGAGCCAGAGCCTGCCCCGCCTGCCCCCCACTCACCTGACCACCAGGCTGACCACGTGAACTAGAACATGACCACGAGCGGGGCCGCGCCCAGCGGCAGGTCCAGGGCTCCCTGCTCAGCTAACCTCAAATAAACGGGTGCAGCAGGAGCAACTCCCGGGGTCTGCGGCGATGAGCCCGGCTGCCCGGCCCGCGTCACCCGACAGCCTGTATCACCCGACGGCCTGCATCACCCGACAGCCGGAACAGGACGCCCACCAGCCGGTCATCTCTGGGCCCGTCGCGGACTTGCTGAACCTCCTGCTCTCCTTCCCTCACCCTGCTCTCCACGGTTCCCTGGTGGCTGGAACTTCTGCCAGAGGGCAAGGGAAGGAAGGGGGAGATGGCGAAACACAAACCAGGCAGAAATGCAGGGGAGGGAGGTGGGGACGACTACAGGAAGCAGGTTCGAGGCTCTGGGCATCCACGCACCCTTCTCATTAGTGGGCAAAAACGAGAGCCGGTCACCAAGGAGGAGATGGATATTTAGAAGTGACGAGGAGGAAAAGGGGGGTCCTTCTCCTTAGTCCCACTTGGTTACCAGCTTAAATACCAAACTTCGCTATTGTATGGCCACCTGGTGAGAAAGTACCATCGTACCAAATTACATGTTGATTCGACATCAAACTATTTTTTTAGATGGGCAAATGTGATATCCGTGAACAGATGGCCATTATCTCAAAATGCAATTACTCCAAGGGGCTAATTCGCAAAAGGGGTTTACACACACCTAAGTGATAAATATAGTTTCAGTTCATCATAGACTCTTAGGAAACACTCTCTTCCAGATTCATAACTGATCACTTGGAAAGTAACTTTACCTTAGTTAGGGAGAGCTCAGGTGGTTTTTCTGAAAGTTAGAATAGGTGGGAAAATAAAAAACGCAGAGAAAGGACATAAAGGTGAAGAACTCAACGTACATTAAAATACAAGAAGATATACATTAATTTACTAAAATAATAAATTTAAATAAAATTTACTAAAATAAGTTCAGCCAAGCAGAGCTGAAAAACCATTTTTGTTCTCCTGTGATATGGACAATGTTTTTATCACTCTGGCAAATTTTAGTTGGCTGCTACCAAGAGCTAACAAATTAGTTTGCTTAACATCTGATGTATAACAGAAGCTCTTCTTTACTTGAAACCTGACAGAAGCCATTTTTTAAGCACTGTAGGGTCTACAAATAAAATGACCTACGGCTTTTGCCCAATTTTTATTTTAATTAGGAATCCAAAGGTAACTTCCTTAAAATAAATATAATTTATTCTTTCTCTCACTGCCCTGGAATTCAATTTCAAGGTAACTGAGAAATAATAAACATCATTTTGAGGCCCCTCTTAGACCAGGTAGGAATTAGCCTCACATGGAAAGTTGGCTGCTAGTGGTAACAATATAACTCAGCACAAATTAAAGCTTAATCCAGATTGAAAGGGCCAAAAACTTTCCTTGATTTTTGGTGGTGTCAGGAAGAAAAAGAAGGAAAAATACATGCAAAACTTGAAAAATTAAGAGAAGTTAAAATGAAGTGAGGGGAGCAAAAAGCACAGAACTTGTGCATGTACCTGAGAAAACACAAGTGTTCTATTACCACTGGGCTGCATTAATATGGCACGGAGGTGACTCAGCCGTCCCCGAGATGTGCACACCAACAGCCAGCACGGGGAACTACACGTTTTCATTGCGGTCTCCACACTTCACACTGGGGGAAACTCCACCGCAGGTGAACACACAGCACTAACAAGCCAGAATTGACGGTCGAGTCCCAGCCCCGTATTCTCCGACCACTTGGCGCTGGAAAAGACCATGTCAAACGGCAGGATTTGCCCGCTGGACCACATATAGGAATCAAGACGGGATGCTTTGTGTGAAGCATCTCTTCAAATGGCGGAAACCAAGGTAAAGCTGCAGAATTCAGAACTGGTGCTTCTCTTCGTTTTCTGACATACCCCATCAGCCCTCGGAAGGCACCCACCACGGACGTCACCACAAGTCCGCTGCCCCAATGCAGCCACCGGCTCCACGGCTTGGCGGGCGGCACCGGGGAACCTCCAGGACTTCAGCACCAAGTTGCTCTCGAGAATGAACTTCTGCAGGGAGAGGAGGGCCTTCCGCAGGCTGGAAACACAAAGCCCCCGGGCCTGACTCTCAGAAACGTGTCTGCACGTGAAAATCCGGCGCAGACATGCAGAAGCGCACAGGTCAGGGGAGACTGGCGTGGACGCTACATCAGAGGCCACAGCGTGGACGTGGCGGCCTGCAGCCAGGCAGAGGCCAACTGTGGACGCAAAAGCAGCGGAAGCTTTGCCTTTAGTGTGCCACAGTGTCTGCCTCAAAAGATGTGCCAACACAACCCGCCATGGGTCATACTGTTCCCACTCCTCATTGGAAGCCAGGCACATGCTTACAGGACACCCCACTTTCTGTAAACCCCCTGAAAATAAAATTTGACATCTGAACCAAAGGTTACATCTATACTCCCATGACAAAAAAATACAATTCTCCTATAAAAATGAGGCTATTTTTACTATCACAAAGAGTTCTCAGGATTACTTTCCTAGACACTTCTTAAAAAATTTTTTGGGGCAGAAGGAGTTAGTAAGCAACAGGGAGAAAGACATAAAGATGAAAAGACTCAAAACTTAAGAGTTTAGGAGGTAGAGTAATTATTTGTGCTGACCTTTTTTCACTGTAAGATTTAATTTAAAAATGTTTAGTTCACATAGGTACAAATATTACAATATTTGCAGAAATTTCTATATCAAGGGATGAAGCTATGAGAACAATATATTTCACAAGGTGACTCCATACTGTTTTGTAACCTAAAAGGTGTTTGTGAGAGAGCCCACCGCATCACAGAAAACAGAGGCAGAACGTTGGCATTTTCTCCTTCAAAATCCTCACCACGGGTTCTCAGCCCTTCTCCACCTCCAGCCACCCCCACCCCAGGAAACCAGGTGCAGGAATAAGCCTGGATTTTGTAAACGCAGTATAAAATTCTTCTTTTACAATTACTTATAGAAATAAATGACATCGTTCTCCATCAAATAAAACAAAGACTCCAACTCATCATTTCTGTGATTTCTTTCTGTGTGAAAACAGCAGCCCCCACACCCCCCGCCTCCCGGAGCATAACACCGTGGTGCGCAGTGTGACGCCGTGAACGTGTTGTGTGTCCTGCCGTCAGCGGGAAAGCACAGCGAGCTACTTCAAGACGGTGCTAAAACCATCCGAACACACGCATGCAGCCCCCAGTGCAGGGGCAGGGCCCCACGAGCCATGTGTGCGTGCACACACAGTGCAAACAGAAAATAAAAAACAAACAGACCCTGTGGTTCCCGAAAGGGGGGCAGGAGGACTGCAGTGCCTGGTGAGACTTTATTTATTTTTAAAAATTAAATCCTGTTAGTACTTTTTGTCACAAAATGTGCCTTCTGGATGCCAACGTGTCCCTGAAGACGTTAATGCCGTTTGCACAGAATCCTGTGCACTCTAATGCAAGTGGGCACAAACCAGGGCACACGGTGCCATCAGTTTCCTGCAGCACCCACAGCGCCTGCCCTGATGACACGCGATGCAGATGGACATACTGTCTGAAAGAAAAGGCTTTCGTCCTAAGTTGTAATTATATCACGAAGCACAAGCTTCATATCATCAAGCAAATGAGATAAAATTTATATTTCTCAATTCACAGCCCCACATTTTTAAAACTTCTTTAAAGAAAACACAGTTGGCACTATTCAACAGTCGTTTTCAGAACAGTGAGAAGTGACAGCTGTATTTGTTTTTTAATGGCTAAATGTAGTAAAGTTCCAAATTCCCTCGAGTCTTAATAACACAGGCTCTGAGCAATTAGATCTCTATTCCCCCCGAACCTGTATCCTCATCTGTACCCCAATTATGCACAAAATAAAGGTGTTTTCCTGTATTATATTCTGAAAGAGGTGAGTGCTCCCAGGACTCGGCTCCCTCGTTACCACTGCTCCTTGGATGGGTTAAAAAAAGTGGGGTGAGGGGTGTCTCTGCAAGGGGCTGAAGCCACAAGAGAAGACAGGCTCCCCCTGAACATGGGATGCTTTCTAAAACCCAGCGTCTGAGCCAGCAGATACCCATGTGGCGACCAGAATCCCACTCCCTCGGGGTCACAAGCGCGCATTGCTCCTGCCCTGCTTGAGGACAAACGTGTTCTTGCAGTGAGCCCTCAGCCGGTGCCACGTCCCAGATTTGGGTGTCAGGAATCATACAGATATCAGCATTTAATAGGATTAAATGTTTCGATCTTTAACTTATTTGGATATTAAGTAACTCAGTCTAAACAAGAGAAAAGCAGTGATCATGGAAAATACTGTAGGAGCACAGCATCTTGGTGTGAGAATATGTTGATCGCATCAGGACACTCGAGCCAACGAGGCTGCCTAATGAAGTGGGCCTCTGGCTGGAGGACCTGACTTCTCACTCCAGGTAAACAGGTGGGAGTAGACGGTGGAAAGAGACCCAGTGTGTGAAACGTTTAAATATCAACAACAAAGCAGACAGTATGGCTCTTCTTCACACAGGCAACTAAGGAGGCAGAAAGCCATTCCAACAGAGGATGACATCAACTCCAGGGAAATGGAGAAAATGAGGTTCTCCTCCCCGCTGTAAGTTTGAGCGAGAGGGTCCCAGAGACAGGAAAAGATCCCCTCGTGGTTTCACCCAGCAGAAGCTCGCCCTGAGAGGATCAGAGACCCCCAGCACCTCCCCAGCTCGCTGGCTCTTACCCCCCTTGGAATGAATCAGCACGCCACCAGCGCAGGTCTGCGGGAAAGCCCACGGCGCAGCCCGCCCGCCTCCTTGTGCCCCATCTTAGAGATCTACTGCGCGTGCTCTGCCACCGGATCAGCTCGACATCCGAGCACCCTCATCAGCATTCCCATCACCAAAGGGGCAGCGGTGAGTCAGTCCGGGCCCCCTCCCCTTCCTGCTGGGGTGAGATTATTTCATTGAAATGTTCATTTCCATCCCTGCCGGCAACATTAGAATGGAAGTGTTTAACCTGTTTCCATTACTTATACAAATGACCATCTTGGGGTGGGAGAGATGTTAGGATCCTGCAACATCACTGACTTCCGTGCATCCTTTACGGGCCGAGGAAAGTGCCTCCCGAACATATTAGCCCGTCTCCATCACATGCTCTCCATTCCCAGATTCATTAGCTTTGCACATCAGCATTTCCCTTTCTCTCTTCGTGAAAAGTCCCAGGCTAGCTGGGCTCATTTACTTTGGAGAGAGAAACCTTTCTCAGTGGTAATGTTTTGATCAGGTGCTCTAGTAGAGCCGGGAGGGGGGAGAGGGAAGGAGGGAGGGACAAGAAGAGGGAAGGGGGGCAGGAAACAACTGTGTCGAAATGTTACCTTCCCGAAGTGAATGATAAAAGAGAAGTCAGTTAAAGATGTCGGTACTCAAAGATGGCTGTCACTTCCGATAGACATTGGCACGACTCACCCAGACAGGTGACACCGTGGCGGAGCAAAATCCTGCTGCATTGCTGAGTGCACAGGGAATCGGGCGCAGGGAGGCTGCGGGCGCAGGGTGCCTGGGGCACCCGCAGGAGAGACTGCGGCAGGTGAGTGGATTTCACTCTTCATTTGCATCCTTAGGTGAAGCTGGAGACAAAAGCTTCCCGGCTTCGAGGGTAGAAGCAGGTGCTGATGACAGTGTCCAGGTTCAAGGGTCCAGCTGTCCTCGTTGTCTTCCCCGATGTCCCCAGTCGAGGCCGTGGTGATGCTTCAGACAGTAAGGGGTCCTTGAACTCGACTTGGCTCTAAACAGTTCACATAAACCACCACTCCCAGCTGGCCTGAGGACACCTCCTCGTTGATTCCTTTGCAGTAGCAGTGGGGGAACCCGTCACCACGGCTCTAACAGCTCCCACTACAGGTGGGGTTTGGGAAGGTACAAGGTTTGGCCAACACATTTTCTAAGAAAAGATTTTAAAAGGGAATTTTTATTTATAGACCAGAAGAAACAAAATATACTATCCCAACTGCTTCCGGAGGAAAGTCGTTCTGGCTAAGACAGACTGCAGCAAATTCCCATCCTCTCCTACCAATGTTTTAAAGCAATTTCCACATTTCTCTCCTTCCGTTATGTCTTCTTTGGTTCTGTTCATGAAACTGCTTGGAAAGAAATGCTGGTCAGGTTTAAATTAATGAGGAAAACTGAGAAATAAAATATTCAGCGGTAGAAAGAAAGAAAACACATATGAAAAAAATCCCTAAACTAGACTATGGGGTTGGGGCTGGAGGTGGAAGTTAGCAAGGTCACGTCAAAGCAAAGTCAAAGGGCTGATCTCACAATATAATAAGCAGCACTAATAGTTCTCAAGTGCCTCCATGGGTAGCTTGAAAGAAAAAATGTATATATATGTAAATATATTCTTTAGGGAAAGGGTAAAAAGTCACTTACAATAACCAGAAACATTTTTTCACTGAAATATTGCCATCCAACCTTAAAATAAGATGAAATCAAATGTATCTCGAGATAATGATCCATCCAGATAAAGAGAATGACTTTCTTCAGCACATTAGCAATTTATTTGGGAGGACTAATAATGTACTATTATTTTGAAAGAAATAATTTATTTGTTCTTATGCAAACATCTCATACCCAGAAAATAGCTGCTCAACCAGCACAATGCTTTGAATTAAAATGCCACCAAATAATAACAGGAAATATTTATTGAACCCTCACCCTGTACCAGCCACATTCCTAAACACTTGACATTTATTAACTTCATTAGCCACTCACCCATACGGAGAATACTCTGACTCTCCCTGTGTCACATGAGGAAACTGAGTCACGCGGGGCTCGGGGGCGTGACCTGGGCCACCCAGTGAGCAGGTGGGGTTCCGACCTGTGATCTACTCCACAGGCCCGTGCTCTCGCACATGTTAGCCGGCAGGAGTTTAAAGTGCACTCCCAGCTCCAGGTAAGCTGTTTGAGAAATACGGTGTCTGTCCATATGAAGGTCAGCAAAATCCTTTTTGGGTCTTGGGCCATTCTGATTTGAGGTTTGAGTCCTATCCGTCTGCCATGACAAGCCACGGGGGAGCCAGCTTCCGGGACCGCTGTCCATGGGATGGCCTCCGTGCCTGCCCCACAGCTGCCCTCGCTTGGGAGGGCTCGGGACCCCCAGGCTTCCTGGACACTCTGCACAACGTCACCATGACACGGTGCGGCAACGGCTGGGCTACTGCTCGTCTTCCCAACGGGGCGCCCACGTCCTGGGGGCCATGAAGCACCCTCGTCTCAGTGGGCCTGGGTCCCGCCTCCGCAGTCCCAGATTGCGGCTGTTCCATACCTGTTGGCTGGAACGTGCAATTCAAGAATGGACACCAAATTCAACCCAAAGCAAGTCGGTGCAGACAGATGCATTTAGGACATTGCTTTTTTCACACACACGACGTGAATTTCGTGTGGTGCCACTTGTAGGAAGGTGACCTGGCTGTTTTATAGAAGCAATAACTCAATTATCAATATCCAATTTAAAATACCTGTTTAAACAAATAAAACCATGCTTCCAACATGCTGGCCAACACGCCAGCCGATCAAACATAGTTCTTCAAAAGTTCTGAAAGCCCTAATGATTTGACTGCAACTAGAAACCCCTTGCCTGGGATCATAAAAGCAAGAAATGGGGGTGTAAATGGGAGTAAGAAGAAAAGAAAAAAAAAAAAAACACTTTGAAAGCCTGACTCAGAAGATCCATCTTTCCTAAGATCTGCCTCACGCTAAATCAGTAAGAATATCTGTCACAGATATCCCGCTCCACCGTTTGGCTGATGTCAAACCTAAATAAACCAGATCAGAAAGCCAGCAAGTGGCAAGACACAAATGGAAAGGGGGCGTACTGCTAGCTGATTTTGGGGGGAGGGCTGTGGAGGGAGGTGGTGGCAATCAGGGCAGTCATTTGCAGCACTAATGTCCAATTCAGCCTCCTTTCATTCTCCTGATTTAGGTGGTCAAAGTGGTTTCGTCGCCGACGCGGGGAAGCTGTGCTGTTTAGCAGGCTGTTTAATGGGAAACTGGCAGCCTTATTTCTTTTCTAGATTTGGTTTGTCACTGGTTCTCCATTACATGCCACTCAGCTTTGATGTCTTTCGACAGGACTGATCAAAAGATGTCATTTGACCTACACAGCATGGCAGAAACTTGGAGAAGTCTCATAAAGCGACACTCCGGCTGTAAATAAAATGACATTATTATTTCCTCTCTCCTATCATGTAGAAAAGCCAATTATGGTAATGCGCTGCATGTCGATGAAAATACAGCAATCTTTTTGGAGCAGCTACTGCAGGCTCCAGGACGGCAGGTCTTGCCTGCGAAAATGTGCCCATTGGAAAATGAAGAGGAGGGGGTGATAGATGTTTTAAAGACGGTTAATAAAATCCAGGACAGCTGGAGAAGTGCAAGTCAGCAAAACAATTGGAAGTGTAAAATGCAAACTGCTAAGTTTCCAAATTATCTAATAATTTAATCTACAGTGATTTATTTCCCATTGCTGAAATGGCCAGGATCATGTCCTGCATTTCTTCGTGTTTGACTGACAAGACAGATGATTTATGGGATTAATAACTCCCTTCCCAGCCACGACTTCTTAAAGAAGCAGACTTTGGGTTCCAACCTTGTCCCTGAGACGCTTCTAGAAGTTACAGTCCTAAGGAGTGGCCCCACCTGCCCTGTCTCCATAAGACCATGTAGAATTGAACAGCGGAGGATGTGCTATTCTTGTTTTAGAATGCAACACTTCACGCATTTCTACTTGTGCAAGAGAGTCACCATCTTTCTACTCCAGCACGTGTCAGAGCTAAATATATGCATGAAGGACCTCTCTGTCCTATTAAGGAGAGAGGACCCATTGGAAACATTTTTTATATGCAGCTTCATTTCCGTAAGAAGGGACAGAGCTGAAGTGGAAATGTGTCTTTTAACTGTAGGCTACCAATTAACAGCACATGCTTATTCACCGGAGAAGGAGCTGGACTCCAGCTGCCTCCTTCCTCTCCATCCTGATTGCCCCCTATTCCAGGGACACCGGGAGCTCCCTGCCTGGGACCCACTTCAGGACCCACAGGAGAAGCTCTGCTCCCTTTGGGTCACGTCTCTGGTCTGAAGACCCCATGCAAGCTCCAAAAAACCCCAAACCAAACCAAACAAAAACTCCCACCGTTTAGACCCCACAAAGTGGGGTGGCTTGACCCCGTCTGAGTGGCACAGAGTCGGCCGTGTTCCGCAGCCATCCTGGGGTCCAAACAGCAGCCCAAACTTGGGGTTCTGTTGGCATCACTGATTCAAACCGGGGGAAACACTGTAACGTTCTGCAATCATGGTGCACATTCATTTTAAGAAAAAGAGAGCCATGCAGTTAGCGTCCATTGAAATCAAGGAAAGCCATTTTTAGAGTCACAAAATCCGTAACAGAAATAAGACCTTCAGGGCTATGTCAGAAAACTTTTTAAATGCTCAAATTATGTGGGTAAAAAACATAATTCTGACAGACCATTTCTAGGCACACATCGCAACCACATCTTCAGCCCCTGCGATATAATTTTGGTGCATGTGATCCAGTGCAGATTAAGTCAAGACGCTTCATCAAATTTTAGTAACTTTGAATAATATTACATCAGTACTGCCGGGGGCTTTGGTCTGACATTGGAAAGGCTACAGAGTGCAGCAAGCAGACCCCTGCAACTTCCCCGCCAGGATGAACCGCTCACCTTCCCCAGGTATCTACAGACATCCCCAGCCATAGTTCCTGATATCGGAACCATCAGTTGCACAGTCTGCAGGTGGTAGCTGGGGGAAATTTTACGCTGCTCAATTTTAGCCTCACTTTTCAGCTTTCCAAGAACATCCCTGAGTTTCAACAGAAGACTGTGAGCTGTTTCTGCTCTCACTCTGCTGTGCTTCTTGAGGACACCATTAATGATGATTATTTTTGCACACGAGTTAGATTTCCATTGACCAAAACCCCAGGCAGGATCGTAGCCACTCTACACCACCCAACACAGCCTGCTTGTCACATGATGCCCTGTGTCTATTTTAACACCAACAAAATGAAAACGGGCTCCTTTTGAACTAGTGCGTGTACACAGAGGCACAATGCTGAAAGTTACAGTATGGCCTTGGATCTATCTATAGTGTTTTAAACCCTGTTTAAGCTACAGTGTTACTGACTCGGAAAGACAATTTTAGGAGAGCAGGGCTGCTTCATTCTGGCCCAGGTGAGGCTCTGTGCAGGCAGGTGGGCTTGGGGTCTGTTCGGGGCTGCCCCCTGCCCCATGCAGCCAGCTCAGTCACTGCACTACCTCCGCCCCTCACCCCGCAGGGTCCCCTTCTGAGATGGGAGAACATCAGGCATGCCTCGTGGGGGTTTCCCAACCTGAGTGCAGAACCCCATGAAACCTAGGCAGTGTGGAGCCTCTGCACTGACAAAATGCCAAAATCACCAGCTTAGTTAAAGGTGTCCTTCAGGTTCCGGTTAACCTCCAGCCAGAAGAGTCGGTTCCCTGGAAAGAACACTTTTTGGAACAAAATGATTCCTAAAGCATCTAAGGTAAAAGGATCTACAGTTAACTAAACCTAGCAAAGCATATTTCAGCGAATATAGGGACTTTCTAGACTCTTAGGTGGGGATTCTTGGGCTTCGCTTAAGGGAAAAAAAATATACCAAACTCATCGCTGGACAATAATAATATCCACTGAATACTTCACTCCCTACCTCAATATTAAATTTTATGTAGAAGACCTAGAATTTTAAAAGCTTCACCTTTTTTTTTTGACAGTGATTCATTTAATACTCCATCTGGCATTTCTTGCTTACAAGCAATTCATATATGACTCAACTCTGATTTTGCTTATTACATGTTAATGAGCACTCATCCTGGTCCCAATAAAAGTCATTTTTAAAGCCTTGGTCCACACGACTGTGTGTGATCTGGTGTGTGTGTGTGTGTGTGTGTGTACCCGAGCGTGTATTCGTGAGTGTGTGTGTGGGTCCCAGGGTGTGAGTGAACAGCTGATGCGAGTGTGGGCAGGGCCAGTTTTGTCACACAGGGCCCCACACTTAGTTTAATGCTCTGCTGTCACCGTCTTGAAATTCTTAATTTCTGGATGAGGGTCCCCATGTTTTCATTGTGCACGGGGCCCTGCCCATTGAAGCTTCACCTTTTTGTGCAATAAAAAAGAAATACAATATCCTGTTGCTGAGTAGAGAACTTTATGCACAAAAGAAAACACTTCTCCTTAGCTATTCTTTGAAATATGACCTACTACGTCATTTAATTTTTGAAAACCCTGAGGTCATGTAACACACTTTCTCTGTCATTTGTAAGTACATTAACTCAGTGGCCATGTGACAGTGGAATTATGATAATGGGCTGCTAAAATGGGTCGTGGAGGCACTACATTTCATGACAGCGTCAAACAACCATCAGGACAGAGCCCAAACCAAACAAGACAGAAGCAAAGCACACAGTTTACTTTTCTTCAAGTGTTTCTACTTAGGGAAGTGCACGCCCAGATGGCCAAGGCCTTTCTACTTCAGGGGTGAACTGAAACAACATAACTATACCAAAGGTATACTTTTTCTTTAAAAAAAAAAATTCTACCTTTTACTCACAGATGTAGAATTAAAAGGAAATTCAGAGCTCAAAATATGCATCTTTGCAAAACATGATCCAAAAATTGAACAAATGGGGACACATTCTTTGTGTAAAATTGCTCCATTAAATTAAAATATTTGAAAATGGAAGCACGTTGAATGTCTTCATTTAAACAAGGAAAACTCGTTTAATAACACTTTTTGTGTCCTGAACTGTCCCAAAAGATAATAATAATAATAGACAAGAAGGCAAAATGTACTGTGTGGTACAGCTTTGACCAGTACAGTGGATCTTTTGCAATTGAGCAAAAGATGTCTAAGTCTTCACAACTAGAAATGTCTGCCCCCTCAATTTCAACAAAAAATATAAAAAACTGACTTATGGCTAAAGTTTGAGACTGAAACTTCTAAAAAGATATTGGAGTGTACAAATCCTGATGAGCTTACTATGATGTATTTCCATGACCCAGTATTATACTATTATACTGTCCCCACAGGTAGGACCGTCGGGGGCCTTTAGTGTGGACCACCCACAGTGGTCCCAATTTGCCTTTCGGGGACCCTGTTCAAGGTACCCAAAGAACAGACAGTCACCTTGATCTCGAATAATTTATTAACTGCCTACATATCCAAGTCTGATTTCTTTTCAAAAGCCCTTTCCCTTTCTTCTTCTTTCCAGACACTAAACATATATATTTATATATATAATAGTTCCTGGGGGAACTCTAGGTAGGAAAGTTGGTGAACACAAACGCTCAAAAACACCAACCACTTGCAAAAGTTAACAGGATGGCAGAGGTGACTGCTCAGATAATCATTCTGATAGAAGCCAGATGAAAGCTTCTGCAGTGCACTTGACTATCCCTGCCCAGGGTAAACTATCCATTTCAGATACACACTACTCACAAACATACTTACTGGATGACATTTTGTTTTCAATTTCTTTTTGGAAAATAATCATAATGAAAACCAGGGACTTTCAGAGGATAGCAAGCTAGCTAAGTTTTTTAACACTTTTCTTCTGATTATTGTACTCTAAACTTACAAAGAACTGATATTATGTAGTCTTTCTAAACAATACCTCCAGTGTATAAAACAGTGTATACTTTATAACAAAAGAAGGAATCCCGAGGACACTTTTGGACCACGATATGGTCAGGATCCGCTGAAGCTTCTGTGCCCTCAGGGGGTACGTGGCAAAGGGGGTGAGTACACGAGCCTTGGGCAAAGACACAATTAGAGCTGAAAAGCTTCGTGAATTCCTGGCTGTTACTAGCTTCATGGTATAAATCAACAATTGCATCTTCTCTTTACCTCTGTAGCGCCCTCCTCTCCAAATTCAAAACACTAGGAGCTTCCAGTATCAAAAACTTGGTAAAAGGTCATTTTGTTTTCCTCAATGCCATAAAAATGGCATAGCTGGATCTGTCATGCATATGCAAATCAGCTCAGAAAAACACTGATTTTCCTTCACACTGAATTATTATATCTGTATGAAATGTTGAAACCAACACCACGACTACCAAAAAACACAGCCTGGACGGCTTAATTGCCAAGAAGGAAATACAAAACATAGAGTGTTGGACATGGTTACCATTTCTTGGCACCATAACTAAAGCAAACCACTTCCTTTACTGATAAATACATTTTTAAATTAATTTAATTTTATTAAGACGTTAGGAATGCTACAATTTTCTTGCAAGACAAGGGACTTAAAAAAATACTCGGCATGGTGTCAAGAGCATATATTAATTATTGATAGCTTATGTATATTGATATTTAACACAGAGCAAGAAGGGATGTCTGAGAGACTGAGAGAGAACAAAGGAGAGTGGAGATTCCTGGACTGGTAGCACAGAAGCGAAACGGAAACGCAGGTAGACGCTGCGCTTTCAGCATCTTATGGTCCCCAAAAGGTGTCGTAAGCCAAAGGGATAGACGTTGAATCCAACTTCGCCACTGAAACGATGTTAGCCTGACAGATTATACTTCTGACAAACTATTTCCTGTCCTTTATTTTTTTAAAAAGAAGACATGCCCACGAGTAGCACACATAATTAAACATTTCACGGACTTGCATGCGCAGGGTCAGCTCCCTGCCATCCACCCCGCGGAGACGGAGCAGCACGGCGCACAGCACCCGACACTGGCCTGGTCATCGGGGAACCACCTCAGCTGGTTACACACGGGGCACCCATGGGCCCCTGGGACTAGGTTCCACAGCCACTCTGAGCCTCCGTCTCTTCGTCTACGGGAACAGCAGGGTCGAGGCTGGTGATGGCTCAGCCCCACTGCAACCCCCTAATGCGACTGGTCCACTAAAAAGGCGAGACACATCGAGTGAGGCACGTGGCACCAACGGAAGGCGACGGAGGCAGACAGACACAGGGCGCCACGTCATGCTCAACAGCGAAGGCCCAGCTTACTGTGCGGACAAACTGCCGTGGGAACACGGCAGAGGAGGGTTTAAGGTCCCCAGGAGGGAGAGGGTGGCAAAAGGCCTCTTCAGGGGGCACAGATGGACTACGGGGAGGCTGAGAAGGATTTCAAAAGGGTGAAAGAGCAGGAGAGAGGCTGAGCGGAGGGCACGGTCTAAGCAGAGCTGTGGGGGCTGGGGACCAAGCTGGGACCACAGCCCGTGGGACTGGGAAGGGCCGTTCCCCTCACTCAAAGCCACATTTGCTCTCCTTATAACAAGACCTAACCTGAGGCCAGGATGTGCCTGGTCCAGTTGGATTTTGAAGGCAGTGACTACTATTTTCTCAGATTTAAAAGGACAAACCAGACAGTCCAAGCCAAGAGGCAAACTGACGATGTAAGTTGACATCGTCAGCCTAGAAGCTATGCCTTTCCCGTCCGTGTGTGTTATAGCTGCTATGGCACCTGCGAGAACAGCGCTGGGCATACAGTCGGCACTCAACAGATGCTGATGAATGGATAGAAGAGCACAGAAAAGCACAGACAACGATATACAACTGACTTCCACATGCTCCCACGCCTGCAGTACAATGTTCTAACTTAAGTCATCATTTCTGGTTTTTTGTTTTGTTTTGTTTTACAGCACTTCCTTGAGTTTGTTATGACCAGCATCTTCTTGGAAACTTCCAGGGGCCAGATAAACACTTTCTGAGAAATCAGGGGTACCTGTGTTCATGCTCTCTTATTTCAACGTAAACTGCTCTCTAGAAGTCAAAAGTCCCTAGAGAGTTTCTTCTCTAGACGGGATCTCCAAGCCCTTCTGATTTCCCAGATCCCGACTCACCGGGGCCTGCAAGGCCCACCCTCCCCTGCCTGCAGGGACCCCTGGCCAGCCCCCACCAAGCCTCAGTGCCTGGCCCCACGGTGACCCCACGGTGACCCCACGCCTCATGGAGAGCAGCTCTTGATTTGCTTGTTCAGTACACAGAATTAAGTTGATCTGTAAAATTTTCATATATAGAGATTAACATGCACGCCACTTCAAAACGCACATGTGACTTCAGATCCACGAATGCAGGCCTGTTCCTTTGGGCGAAAGACCCTGCCGTGTTAAGACAGCAGGGTCACCCCCCAGGGAGGGCCCCAAGGGTCCCTCTTATGAGTCATATTGGAGAAGTGGACCCGTGACGGAACTGCGGACGAGGGATTGCACCCTCCACCAGGCCAGGCAGATGCAGAAACCTTGCAGGCTGCAGCCCATGCCAACTGGGGGGTGGCTCCTGGGGTTCCGGACGCAGCTGGTCCACTACAGCTGTGTGGGAGGACGAGGGCTCAGCCTCTAGGGTTGAGGCACGATCCAGGGTGCACCAGTCGGGCCGTGAGCTGAAGGTACCAAAGGACCTGACAAGCATCCTGGGAGGCCCCAAAAATGTTACAACAATGCTGCCCATTCATCTCTTGGCAGCATTAGCTGGCTGATCTCTTCAAAAATGCAGCCTTCTTACTTGCACCCCCTCTCTTTCCTTTCTCCCTTCCCCTTTCTACCAGGCCTCGTGGGCAGCCCCCACTACTTAGGGTTTTCTCCTCCGCAAACCCTATAGCATGGTACTTTTCAGCTCCTCAGCATCCTCTGATGGGAAGTGAGGGCAAGTGGTGCCGTGTCCCTCCCAAGAAGCCCCAGCCAGGGTGTCTGAACGGGGGTGGCTGTGACAAAATGGGTCCGAGTGAGGACAACACAGAGGGTACGGGGTGTGGGTAAGAAATAACCTCAGTTATTCCAGCTGCACAGTCTCTGTCGGGGGCCGCAGCATCCCATTCTGGCTGATCCAGTCCTCCCCACGTCACCCTGAGTCCTTGGGTTGGCTGCAGGCCAAGAACCCTGAAGATGGGACCATGCAGAGGACGGCTGAGCCATGGGTCAGGGTGGGTGGGGGGCTACAGGCTCGGGCCGAGGTTGGCAGCCACGAGAGAGGAGCCCCTGGGCAGTCGGTTGACTGAGCCATGTGCACCCACAGTCTTCTGACATGGGAGGAACCGGAAAGAAGAAAGTGTCAAACCAAGAGGTCCCCTGAAGCCAAACCGCGGACAGTCAGCGCCCACCCGTCCCTTCAGTGACGGGGAAGCAAACTCTCGCTGGACACTTGCCTGTGGCCGCGGAGAGCAGGGAACTGACATCTGCACCCAACCAGCTGCCCCCGCTGCAGGTCAGCGTTCAGGGACACAACCACAAAGTAGACGGCACGTCCATGAAAGCCAGAGTGGAAATGCTGTGGCTGGGGGCCCTGTCCCACCTCTCCCCTCTGCATGCCCTCATCTATGGAGCTGGCGGGGTTGAGGGACCCCTGTCCCACCCCACCCCCCGCTGAACACCTCCGTGAACTGGCTCAGCAGCTGGCCAGTTCTCACCTCAGAAGGGGCGAGATGTGCTCCACGCCTGGTACCAAGGGAAGCAGAAAGAAGCCCTCGGAAGCCGGCGCCTGCCCTCCTCACGCGCGCATCATTTATTTATTCACTCACTCCGCTGCAGAACGTCCCTGGAGAGAGGCGGCCTGGCTGGGGGAGCTGACGGCACGGTGCGGCCCGAGCAGGGAATGGAGGAGGGGCGGACGGCCCCGCAGGGCCACACATCCCAGGCGTCCGTAAGTGGTGGTCACAGCCTTCCAGAAAGGAACCTGGCACTCGAGAGGACACTCCCTGTGACCCAATCATATCCCTCCTGGAAATGGACCCTTTGTAATAAAAGTGCCAACAGCATTGCCTGGGGAGACCCCAGGCCTGAAGTCCCCTGAACGTCCACTAACAAAGAGATGGTCGAACCGCCGTGGGCCTTCCTCTCCCGGAAGAGGACGCAGCGAGAAAGAGATGTGAGACGTCTCTTTGGAGTGACAATCATGCCGAGAAAATCAAACTGAGTGGTGGATACAGTTTGGTTCCATTTTTCAAACATAAAGGAGACCCCACTTTTATATGCCCGGGTTTGCACACGTGTGTGAGCACAGAGCATGGCAGGGAGGAGGGTCAGGCGTCATGTCCATGGGGGGCACAGGCGGGGAGAGGAGAGAGAAGATTAGTAACTATTTTTAAACCTTTTTTCTTGTGAAATGTTAATTTTTTTCTTCATACACATTTACTCTGTTTTATTAGTTAACCTAAGCAGGCATTGTTTTTTAATTTTTTTAAAAGATTAAGTTAAGATGTGAATAAACAGACACTGACATTGTCACTGTTCGCATCAGCTACAGGGTGTGGCGCAGCCGTCCTCGCTGGAGATGGGCACTTCGAGGGACTCCTGGGGACGGTGCTTTTCCAACTGAGAACTCGGGCTCATTCGTGGGCACAAAATCAATTTAGCAGCATTTCTTTTTAATGAAATAGAATAGGAAGCTTCAGATGAGATCATGTTGTATGGTTATGTATGCTTCTGATACACTGACACACATTTACACACCACATCACCAGGGAAAATATTTTTATTATGGAAAGTCACTGCTCTAGGAGGAAAAAATATTCCTCTCCCCAAAGAAAGAAGTTTTTATCTTTCTTATGGAGAAGGCTAAAGCTAAATGCCTTTTGTTACCGACAATACAAATACCTATGATTTTACATAAAAATCATCTAATCTGGATAGCAAATAACTCACATGTGCACTTACTGAAAACACTTCTGATACTACATGTCGGACTCTAAGTGCGGAGCGAGGGCACGAGGGTGTGCACAGTCAGAGGTGTCATTTCCACAGCCGGCGCTCACACGCACGCGGCCAGCCTGGAGAGGCCCTGACAGCGCGCACCACAGCTCGGTCTACACAGCAGGCAAACCCGGTTACCCTGCACAAGGCCCAGCTGCAGGCACACACCTGCAGCTCCCAAGCACCTGCTCATCTCACCTGGGGACAGAGAGGCAGTGAAGAGGCAGGAGCGGGCACCCCCGGGCCACATGGTGATCGGGACCCCCCCCATCCATGGGGGACAACCTCGCGGGCCGTGCACAGGCCCCACCCAGATTCAAGCAGGGCCTCCTCCCAACAGCCCCAAGGGGAAGCGCTGGAGGAGCCTCACTTTACACAGGGGGCAACTGAGTCGCAGAGAGGCTACGTGCCATCTCCAGGGCTACAGAGCCAGGCAGTAGCGGAGCCGCTGCGACCAGAGGAGGTGTGGGCGCAGTCAGAGCCCCAAGAAGACGAACGAGCGAGGATGGCCTGTGACCCGAGGCGTGACAACAGGTGACCCTCCTCCCCCGAGAAAAGCAAGCCAGGCAGCAGCGTCCCAGCGCCCAGAGCAAGGCCCTTTCGCCAC
This sequence comes from Bradypus variegatus, assembly GCA_004027775.1. Classification (NCBI taxonomy): domain Eukaryota; kingdom Metazoa; phylum Chordata; class Mammalia; order Pilosa; family Bradypodidae; genus Bradypus; species Bradypus variegatus. Next base: position 14,119 of record PVKY010000285.1, on the reverse strand, counting down.
CGCACCCTCTGTTCCTGCCAATGCAAGGTTCTTAGCTGCTTGCCACCTAAGGCCAGATTTTTTAAAAATGAATAGCAGCTCACTAAATTAGCAATTCATGAAGGTTCCTCCAATAATCGATAGCCCTTCAGAATGTTTTTCTCGTAGAAGGGTGTGCTAGTGTGAGCACTTGCTCTTATAAAGAGGAGCAACTGGGAAGTCCTCTGCTCTGTCCTTGCCGGGATTCTGAAAACCGACGGAACCGTGTGCTTCCGTCCGACACTAGAAGTAGAGCAATGAAAAGGGCCCAATGCTTAAAAACGGTTTTGGTAAATGTTTCAAACAAATTTTTTGTTTTGGTACATGTTTCAAATGAATTATTGTCAAAAAAACCCGACAATTTTAGGACTTCAGTGGTCTGTTGAATGCCCATTAATGATTTCTCAATTGAAAATAAATTTGAGAAAGCTCTTTGTCTTCTTCAGAATGCAACAAATAAGAGCAGAGTCCTTTAATCAGTGATGTAAGGGGTTTCATATCCATCTCAGAGGCAATAAATACACATCACCACTATTTTCTAGCAAATCAGCAACAAAATCAAATTATCTGGGTATTTATAAAGAACAGCAATTCCCAACTAGTCTGTCACAAGGAAAAATATCTCATTTAAAATACCATAGTTTAAAGATAATAAACTCAACTTCAAGCACAGAGTACCACCAGCTACCCAGCTAGCTGTGGCTTACACGTGAGCAAGGGGCGGGTGAAATGCACAAACGTGATTTATCTCTATGTCTACATTACACACTTTTTGGAAAGTATCCAAAGATCTCCTCCTGCATATATCCATGAAAATGCTAAAATAACTGAAAATCTCAAACAAAAAAACAATGTAGAGAAAAAAGGAGATTTTTCTCACATTCTGCCCGCCTTACTCACAAATCACTAAAACGACAAATCCACAAAGATGTTTCTAGAAGATTCCAGGGACCTGTCTGAAGTTGCCAGTTTTGGCTTTGCCCATACTTACTGATTCACACACAGACATCAAGAAGCCTCTGCCCTCCCTGTCCTGCTACCTGTCAAAAAGGAGAAGGTAGCCCTAACAGGTACAGTGGCTCGTGTGAAGGCTGGGGGATGGAGACAACCCAGGGGGCGCCACACCCATGCTGACCAGGACAGACGGCGGCCCGGAAGCCTCTTGGCCCGAGCTTGTCTGCGGAGCACAGACCTGGGACGGGCTGACCAGCCTGACTTCTGGTCTCCAAGGACTCAGCACAAACAAGGAACGGCCACCCTGCTGCCAAAACCACCCGCTATTATTTTAGAAATGGAAGCTAATTCATGAAGTCATGGCACAGAGCCTACCATTGATCAGCAATTCAACTTCTGAAAATGAATTCCTCCTAAAGAAGTCGCACTTCCTCACTGATGGCACAATTACGCTGATAAAAGCCCTTTGAGAAAAACTGTTATTTAAACCATAGAAATATTTGTTTCCTTTGAAATAGACTTGGTTGCCTATTTAAAGTCGTTTGAGTTTCTTTATGCATTAAAGTGTTATCACTCTTACCTTGGCCAATAGCCCTGTGAAAATAGCTCCCAAATTAAATTCCTAATAAATTAAGTTAATAATTCACCTTCATTAAGTAATTTAATTTCTTTAGTGGGCAATAAATAGTTCTTATGACATTCTTCTAGGACATAAGAACAAATGTTATTTTTCTTCATTAGTTCAGTCTCCTCCTGAGCCCAAGAAGCAAAAGACACAGGCAAAAAAAGGCAATCTACTTGGTATCTTTTATTTTTGAAACTGTAGCATCACCGCAAAAATGTCATTGTGCTTAGCAGAAATCAAACAACTCAGTGGGCTACTTTCAATGAGAAATATTAAAAACTGGACGTTAATTCTTTTACTTATGTTCAGTAAATATATATATATACATATATATGTATAATTAGTGCTCAAGAAAATCACACAAGAACTAAAAAATCAACTAGCATTTTCCTAATATTATTTTTAGATTCTTTGTCATAGTTACATTTTAAGAAATGGCATTTGGTTTATATTGTATTCTCAGCTCTGTAAAAAAAAAAAAAAGATGGGTTAACATATAAAAGTTATCACATGTAACTGTAAAGAGCATGCTACCTGTATTTAGCATATTTGTTTCCTACTGAGTTAAATGTGCCCTGGTGGTCAAATTCACACATTTCAGCACCGTTTCCATCAGGCAAGTAAGAGCAGTGCGTCACCTCCACGGAGGTGCGAAAATGGGAAAATGGAGGAGAGCCGGTAGACCCCCAGACGCTGAAACAAACACAGAGAGCCGCGTCCCCTTCCAGATGCAGTGTCTGAGAACACTTCCCAGATGGCAGGGGAGCCAGAAAGGAAATATGCACGTCAGAAGAAGAACCAGAGTTTCCAGTCAAATTCGACTTTAAAAAAACATATACAATAAAACAGATGCAGAAAGTATGCTTAACCATTGCCTAACTATATGCAAAAATGTTTCCATAAAACACGAGGATGTTATAAGATCTGTTTCCAGCAGATATTGTTCAGTATTCCCCCAAATGTTCAGAACCCAAGATGCGGGTCATTTGGGAAAACGGTGTTCTCCATATAGTTGAAGGTTTGCCCTTTTAAACAGAATTTTATTTAAAATGTTAAACACTGGAAGATCTATGTAAAGTATACATGTTTTTGCCGTGTTATTTAAAGCATAGTGAACACAATTAAATTTTTCCTGACAAGCAGAAATAAAAACCGTGACCATCTGTGATGCACACAAAAACTATTCCTTTCCCAATAAATGACCTACAGTGCTTTATTTTTAAGACTATGTATTCTTTTGCTATAGTTCTTCCTCTTCTTCTCCCTTACTATTAGGTTATCTACTGTCACTTCTCACTGTTTTCTATGTGGCTTGCCCTTGCTTCCAATTTGCTATTTTAATTTGCTGTAGCCTAGAAGAACAGGTATTCATGAATATTAGAACTGCTAATAACAGAAAAATAAAATTCTAGATGGTGAGCAAGGACCTGGAGACACACTCAATGAATAAATATACAAATTGAGTACATGGTCTTTGGATACTCAATGTCCTTTTATCCTTTCTGATTCTTAGCTTTGTTCTAGAAAAATAATGATGGTAATTAATTGATTTCTAGACAGATGAGGTTTTACTGGATTTCAAAAAGATATATACATTTTTATTAAAGTCTCAAAGCCTTATTTATATATTATCACATTAAATGGTCCTAGAGGCCTATAAAGCTGTACATATTCCCTTTTTCACAGATAGGGAAGCGACAGGTAAATGTAAGAGCCCCATACATATTTATAAATGCAGAGCAAAAAGCCAGCTGCCAGTGCTAAATTACAGTGCATGACTATAACAAACCAAGACTCCATCTTCATTTTTAAAACCAATAGAATCATGAAGAAAGGAAAACTATTTTATATTAGGTTAAAGATGACCATGAGAAACTACCCAAAATGCACAAGTGCTGTGCTATTACCCAGGAGCAGGCATAGGCGATAAAGGATAGATTATCGAAAAGGAATTGGGCATGGGCAACTAAAATAAACCCAACATACGTAAACACATATGATTGCATAAGTTTTTAAAAACATTGTCACTGACCTGCTGAAAAAATCTGCCAAGTGTATTATAACAGAAGCATGTTTGGGAAGATATCTGCAAAGGGCGGAGTTCCCTAAAATGGGCTACTCTGGGTGAGATAGGATTTCATGGCTGACACACTTTTTAAAACATAGGTCCTTTTCCCCATTTCCTAAATCTCATCTCTACTGGGTGATTTTTTAATATTCACATACAGTCCTAGTCACTATTTCATGCTGGTTCACATTTTAAATAGCCAGCCTTCACAGAGTTGAAGATGGTTTCCTTCTCTAGAATAAATAATTCCAGTATCTTCCTGCCTTCTACACCAGCCAAGGAAGATGCAATGGTCCCAGCTCCCACAGTTTTGGGGGTTCTTGGTTTTTTAATCATTGACGATTTATTTGCAGAAGATGCCTTAAATCATTCCTCCTGTCAACTGATATTTGACTTTAAAAAGAAAAAATTCAAAAATTCACTACTGACCCATCAATTTTGAGGAGTTATTGTTTTTTCAAAACAGAAAAGCCACAACAGAAGGTAGCAACAAAAAAGTATTAAAATCTGAAACATAACCACTATATATAAAGGTAAATGCTATCACCTGCTAATATAAAAGCTAATTACAAGAGATAACAAAAATCAACAGCTTTCCAGTGCACCAATAATAAACAGTTAAAAATGTAGTAGAAAAGTACCTCTATTCAACAAGACCAATAACAGCAAATTGTAAATAAATAACCGAGGACATAACGTAAAAATCAATATGCAAAACCTATGTGAAAAAAAAAAACACCAACACATTATAGAACAAATAAGACTTGAATAAATTTAAAATATATCTTTTTATTTTTAGAATGGGAAACTTTGCCATTATAAAGATGCAAATTAATTTATTAATTTAACACCATTCCAATCAAATCTCTTAAGGTATTATTTTCTAAGCTGACAAAAATGATTCTAATGTCATCTAATTTAGAAGAGAAAACAATTCTGAAATAAGGAGAGCAAAAGGCACAGAGAGGATAGGGAGCCATCAGATTATTTTAAAAGGAGAGTATAGCCACAGTAATTAAAGCAGTGGGGGACAGGGCAGAACTAGAATGATTGGTCATTGAACTCAAAGTCAAGAAACAGCCCCCAATACATGGAAGACATCAGTGTGCAATGACGGGAGCAAGAGTGGTTCCGGGTAGAAAGGGTTTCTCAATAAGTGGACTTGGGAAAACCAGCTATTTGGGAAAAAAATAATAAAGGTAGATGCTTACCTCACACCACAAGAGAAAATTAATTTCAAATACATTAAATATTTAAGGATGAACAATGAATCTCTCAAAATACTAGAAGAAAATAAGACTAAATATTTATATAACCTTGAAGATTAGACGGTCCTTTTGAAACATTACTTCAAAAGGCAGAAACTACACAGGAAAGGAGCAATTAAACCCTTAAAAATATCCCAGTATATCAAAAAATGCCATAACCCAGGGAAGCCTGGGCCACGGTGAGACCGGAAACATGCGCACCTTCCCAAAGGGCGGCTGGCAGTAAATGTCCCAGAATAATCTAAAACATCCCAAACCTTGGTCCTGGCAATTCTACTTCTGGGAATGTATCAAGGAAACGATGAGACCATTGCCAAGATATACGTACAAAGATATTCATCACACAGTTGCCCACAATAGTGAAACTGCGACAGAACAAAATTTCCAACAATGGTTGATTTCTCTAATGACTTTGGCATGTACTATACAGGCCTTAAAATGACAGAGAGGCAGAGAGGTCTGTGTTACACCATAAAATGAAATGTGGAAAAGAAAAACAAACTATAAAAGAAAATATACAGGAAGCGCCCACTTTGGTAAAAGTACATGTATAATATGTATATGCATATTCTGCAAGAGAAAAGATCCAGAAAAGCATACAACAAAATACCAATTTCAGTTATTTCTGGATGATAGAATTTCAAATAAGCTTAATTTATTTAAAAAATTTTTCTCCTTTATTTAAGTTTTTCTAAAGTAAACATATAACACCTGCATAATTTTAAGAGATAACAGAAGGGGGCAAAAACAGTACAATCTATTTATTTTAATGTCAAAGCAAAGCACTCATCTGTAACCACAGAGGTATTAGAGAGGTAAGTTAACTTCCTTATTAGACATTTCCCAAAGTAGTACAAAAATAAATGAACAAAGCAACAGTAAACTGAGCAAATAACACAAGCAATAAATAATTCAAAGAGGAAGAAGTATATTTGTCTAATAAAATATATGAAAAAAATGTTGATCCTTACTGGTAATGCAAGAGATGCAAACTAAAACACGTGGAGATGCTATTGCACAGTTACTAAGAGGGCAAAGACTAAAAAATTTCAAATACCTGTGGGGGCAGGGGCTTAGGGACAGGAATGTCTCATGCTGTAAATGGAAATATCCACTGGTGAATTTTGAGGTCAGTTTTGTGATAGGTACTCAAAAGCTTGGCCAAACAATGTAAAATCAAAAAATTTACCTCAAGAAATAAACATGAAAATGTACAAAGTAGTACGAAAAATGCTGTTCACCATTTAATGAGTGAATAAAAGTTTAAGTTGAAAAATATTACCATCCCCCCACTTTGGTTTAAAAATATGTGTACAGGGAAAAGATAAATCCTAGAGGAATTCATATAAAAACTTCCACCGATGCTACATCTGGGTAGCATGATCACCAATGATGGGCTTTTTATTTATTTACTGACATTTTCCCAACTTTATATATAACATGAACACTTTCACTAAGAGAAAAAAATATTAATTTAGGAGTTACTTCCCCATAATCTTCTCTCAAAGTAGAAAGGTAAAATAATGGTTTCTTCAGTAATAGATTTTACCAGTAAAAAGGGAGGGTGGGGACCACTGGTGAAAAAGTAAGGAGTCTGGTATCCAAAACTCACGGCCCTGGATGAACTCCGCGCCCTCCACCCGCAAACGCTCCCAGGTGTGGGCGCGTCCCTGGGCCGCGGAGACCCCGGGGGACCATGCGCCCCTGCACACCTGGGCCGGGCCGCCTCTCGGGGCAGAGGCTGCCGGAAGCCCACCCGAGAACCCTGCACGCTGCCGAGGACCCATGCACCCCTCCCGCTGCACACACGCGCTCCCGGGAACCATGATAGAGGCCCCCGGACCCAAGGCTCTCCGAGGCCTGGAGGAAGGGGCAGAGGCCTCCAGGAAGGCGTGGGGTCGTCGCCTGGCCCTGGAAGGTCCGCAGGATCCGTCCTCCATCCCCGGGCTGGCTGAGGGTCCACCCGCTCACTCGCTCGATAGCCGCAGGGAGAAAGGATCGGGGACCCTCCATGCGCGCCCCAGGGAGGAAGCCAGGCGCCCTGCAGTGCGACCCGCGACGGCAAGGGCCTCGGGGAGTGGGGTGTGCAGGGCAGAGCCTCCTTCAGCACCCAGGGGGGCGCCGGCGTGGACCGTCAGGTGGAGAAGAGGGAGACCCAGGCCCGGCCAGGATAAGCGCATTCCCGAGGGGCTCCCAAGAGGGCGCACTGCGGAGCCTGGAGAGGGGTGCTGGGGCGGCTCGGGCGGGGGGCCGGTGGGGGCATCAGAGCCAGCGAGACGGGCTGCAGGGAGGGCGCACCCTGGGCCCTGGGAGAGGCCGGCAGAGCCACGGGCCGAGGGGCTCCCAGGCGCTGCCAACCATTGGGAACCGGTGTGTGGGGCCTGCTCACCGAACCCCCTTCTCTCCACTTGACCCCTAGGCTTGGCAGGGCACGCAGACACCGTGGGGCATGGCTGAACGCCCCCTCTGAGAAGCTGGACAGACTGAACCAACATGTGCCAGCAGGACTCAGGGACCAGGCCGATCCGGCACGTGCACGTGTGTGTGTCACGGGGACCTGGAACCTTCCAAATCACGTGAAATGGGTCCTGAAGGGGAAACCATTTTTGTAACAATTTATGACTTTTTCTATTTCTTTCACTGCAACCTTCCACGAACACAGGCCAATTAGCTGTCAACTCTATTTATAAAAATATGTTTATATTTTCAGTTTTCCCTTTTCTGAGATCATTCCTTGATCTCCTCATAATAAGTAACCCTCTGGGTTACAAATACTGATAAAGCAGCATCTGAGCAAACCCAAATCCGTGCCTGACACACGCATGTAGAAGAGCATAAAAGAAATAACTCTGTGTAGACCAAAACTCATTACTTCCCAGACTAACCTGGGGATTAATTCACTTCCAGCTCATTCCACATGCAACTTCATCTGACGGTATTTCTGAAGGGAAACGCTCTTCGTTAAAAACCAGCGGAACTATTAATGTGGACCAGAGTAAGAATTTTGCACTTGAACTAGAAGGCAATTATCAAAGCCACAGCAGCTGCGACCCAAGGCCCATCGCGATGGTCAGGAAACCCGGGGGCCTCTGCTGGGCACCCAGGCGTCCCTCTCAGTACCCCGAACGTTTAGTGAAGGCTGCCGGATTCTCATAGGAAGCCTCCTCCAAAAAGACAAATAGATGTACATGGTTTCTTTTGTTTCAGATCACCTCAAAACAATTAAGTGACTACTGCTCTTATCTTTATATTTAAACACTGGGGTTTTGTTTTCCTGATTTTTCATGCAAACTGAAAGCCTGGGATTTACTTTCACTTTGTCTGCATAATAGCTCTGAGTAAAGAAAACCTTTTGCTATCACCCTTTTCCATTAAAGTGAACATGAAGTCAAAAAACAGTAAGGTTTGAACATTTCAAATGTGCACAGTAACAAGTTTATGTAATGATAAAGTCACTGGTCTTTTTCACACTTAAAAGAAGAGGATGTAGCTGTGTTTCCCTGTCTGTGGGTCTGAGCGTGTGTGAGCATATGTGCATGCGCGAGTGTGCTGAGTGGTGTGCGTGTGGGTATGTGAATGTATGTTTGCTGTGAGTGTTGTGCGTGAATGTGAGTGTGCAGGAGGTGCTGAGTTGTGTGTGAGTATTCTGAGTTTTGTGCGGATGTGTGTTCTGAGTTGTGTGTGTGAGTATGTGTGAATGTATGTTTGTTGTGAATGCTGTGTGGGGGGATGTGAGCTCATAGTGTGTGTATGGGGTCACTCTTCCATTCCTCCCTTCTAATTTTATTCAAAACAGAGTATATTAGTAAAGTTGCAAAAATGGCTTTCCTACAACAATAAAAGTTTGTGCGAAAAAGCCTTAAAAACACAGGCTCCAGTTCTCCTGTGCAGGATGAGGAAAAAGATATTTTCCCAAACAAAATTCCATGGAATAATTCTTTTTGATGTAAGATAACTGAGGCCCATGGCAATTCGTGCAACTGAGCCTAACATCTGTTTTAAGTAATAAAGTCCATTACATTTTGTGGGTTGTGCAATTTGCTATTGAACCAACTTGCTACAAAAGCATGGCGAAGGGCATGTGAAAACCGAGGGTAAAAGTTCTCTACTTGCGGTGTCCGGGACAGAGGGCGGAGAGACAGACGGAAGGACAGAGAGAGAGAGTGCCACCCTCCCAACGCAGTGCCCACACTGCCATCGCATGTGGGGACAGTAGTGACCCGAGGCCCTGTTCTGGAAACAAGCCGGTGTCCACGGCACTGCAAACCTCTGGCAATTCCTCCATCATGGTTTCCCTGTCCAAAAACACTGGCATCGGGTGCAGGCAGGCAGTGGGTGATGGTTTGAAGTGGCTGTTAGAAAGCAACTAGGAGCAAAAAGGGGTTTTCTGCTGGGTTCACCAACCCCAGGCAAGAATGTCCACCAAAAGTCCTTCCTGGAGAGAGAGCGGCATTTTCTGCCCTGTCTATGCAGCACAGGATGATTGGGAAGCCACATGCACCCCAAGAAGGCTGCAGGCTCACCCCAGGACTCAATCCTTGAGTCCCTCCTCCCACGTTCTCCACATGGGGCCTCTAGACTCCTGTATGGTGGGTGTTCTTTGGCCTAGAGCAAAAAATATTGACAAAATCCTGCTTTTAAGACAGCTACTGTCCTTGAATACTTGATGGCAGCCTTCGGAAGTTCACCTGCCTCTATTAAATTCTTGAATTTAGGTGAAAGGAAAGAAAATTTGCCGCATTCAAGCTCCTCTGCTGGAGCAGCAGCAAATCAAATTACTCTTTCAATTAAACTCGCTTCGAGCCTGGAAGAAAAAAAGGCCATGGGCTTTTTTATCCCCCCCCACACACACACAAAGGCCCTTCCAAACCATCACCCCTTCCAAACCCCTTGGCTCAGGCATGAGCTAAATGGCTTCATGCTCTTGGGTGATACAGCTCATCAAATCAAATCCAGGGAGAGTTCAGGATCGCCTACAGTGTCCCCTGAGCTGCGGGCTTTGGAGTGATGGAGAAGCCTGCAGCCGGCATGTGTCCATGGGCCAAATGCAGGAATGTACCCCCACATGCATGTACGTGCACACATACACGCATGCACATGCACACACGGACACACATGCACGTGCAGACGTGTACACGCACACTCACACACCGGCACACAGTCCTCCCAGCCTACCCTCCACATCTGTGCCAGCCCCACGGAGGCCAACATGACCCTGTGCCCCCCACGTCACCCCGGATCTCCTGACCTGAGCAGTGGGCCGGCTCACCTGTGCAGGTGATGGGACGTGCATGCAGGTTGTACTGCAGCGAGTGCTTTGGCCACACGGCTGCTGAACTGGACAGGGACCCTGGCCCACGTCCAGGGTCCTGGGCCGTGGCCGACAGGCAACGCCCAATGGACAAGCGCCCCAGTCGGATAGTGTGTTCAAAACATCTGTCTTGAGGGAGGCAGGATTTGGCGCTCCCATCTCCGCGGAGACGCCCTGATGGAGGGGTCTGCGTGGAATGGCTGTGAGCCTGGGTCCCCAGAGGGCCTGCGGCAGCCACCCCTGCTCACAGGTGCTGTCTCAGGGACGGCAGAGCCGAGCGCCAATGGTGAGGGAACCCAGAGGTGCAGTGGGGACCCCACAGCTGGAGGCACGCCTTTCCCGTGAGGGTATGCCAACAGACCGCCACCCTGAGCTTGGCATCTTGGGTTAAATGACAAGATTACGCACAATTTGCAATAGAAATCAAATTACAGTTACTTTATATTATAATGAGGTCACTGGTAGGAAAATACAACAATATTTGTGCCACTAGTGCGTGCCTGGATAAGAATTTCCCAGCCATGAAACACAAAACCTGGAGCCTTAGCGAACAAGTTCTACAGGGAGAGGGGAAACTCCCTCAAGTAAAGCAAATCAGAATAAAATTCAAAACCAAAAATTAGACAGTTTAAAAGTTCTATATTTTTTCTGTCTACTCTAAAATGTCTACTCTAAAAATAGTTTGTTATTCAAAAAAAATCTATATTCTTGTGGTTATCGTTGGTCAACAGTCCCTCGAAAAGTTCCAACCTTTTATTTTTAATAAGGCCTCCTATATTTGAAAATGGAGAGCACAATGCAGTATCATAAAAGCAAGGAAGGCATTTTAACTAACAATAAAATAGCTAAAAATTAGCATCAACATGTTTCCTAGACATCCAGGGGCTCCTGTAAATTTCTTCACTTCAAAAAGAAAAGCCCCACAAGCCCATGTTATTACAGTTTGTTTCCATAGATTCAGGTAGCGCTGGCTCTTTTCTGAATCAAACTTCTAAAAATGCCAATGAGGGATTCACCTCCTCCCTGCTCTTCTCTTTTTTACCCAAAGGCAAAAAATAAATCCAGTTTCCCTTCACAGATTTAGGACTGCTTTTAATTTGTGCAGTCATCCTTCTGATAACAATGCCGAGTTAAAACATCCATTAGAAGTCTGCAGCAGGCATTTAGTGCAAGGAAAATCTAATAGGGTTCCGCTGAAACTCCTTCATTAACTTTTAAAAGAGTTCTCCCCCAGAGTGGAGAAGGGGAAGGAGGAAGAGGGGAGGAGAGGAAAAGGGGGAGGAAGACAGTGGGAGGAGGAAAGAGATGGAGGGGGAGAGAGGGGGGAGGGGAAAGGATGACGGGGAGGGGAGAGAGAGAGAAAGAGAGAGGGAGGGAGGTGGGGGAAAGAGAGAGAGAGAAAGGAAAGAGAGAAGAGAGGGGTTAGGGGAGAGAAAGGGAGGGGAGAGAGGGAGGGAAGAGAGAAGCTCTCACTCATTAGAGCCAGATTATAAACTCTTGAAAAGAATTAGGTCAAAAATTCTCTGCTTTTTTAGCCACCTAAACCAAGTCTTCCTAAACTAAGACCTCACTTTTATAATTATCATCTCCTGTCTCCAAGTCACAACAGGGAGACTTACAGGAAAACCTGGCCTCCAGGGAAGCTGGGGTCTAAAGCCCTCAGAGCACAGAGAACCTAAGAGCCTTCTCCACTGGGGAAAAGCTGGGCCTGGAATAAACCCGGATCAGCCAAGTAAAACCACTGCTAGGGAAAGGCCCATGGCCCTCATCCAGCCCAGCAGCGCACCCCTCAAGGAGAGCACAGCCCCCCAGGAGAATCTTCCAGAACGGCCTCTGGCTGTGGAACGGCCCACCCCAGTGGCTGGGTGAGGGGCAGTTGTTTCCCAAGCTGACAAGAGCGTTGCTTCTTTTTCAGAGAGGCAGCGTGTCTTTTCAAAGGTGCTGTCTGCTTTTCATTTCCACTTTTCCTGGTGCTGTGGGGACAGCAGTGCACTGGCCCTGACCCTACTTCACCAGGAGCCACGAACCCCAGGAATGCACACGCCGTGCAACAGCCGAAAAGCCTGCACCAAGACCCCAGCGGTAATGTTGAGAAAAGACAAAAACATCCAAGTTAAGCTCAAAGGACTGTATCCCACAAAGGACCCAAGAAATTGGGGGACTTTCTGGCTAATTCAGGTCTGCCAGTCCAAAGCTTTACATTAGAGGTGAAGACGGGTGTTGGCAGTCACTCTCCTGAACCTGAGTATTTGGACTGACCAGGCCATCAGATGCCACAGCGGACACGGCACGGAGGGGGTCTTGCAGGTGCAAATCCAAATTGTCCTCTCCCTTCAAGCAGCACACAGTGGCCCGACCAAGCCCCCCCCCCTGGGAGGCTCAGCCGTCCCCCTCCTCACACGGCTCAGGCGGGGTTCACCTTTCTTGCCTTAGTCCCCATAACGGACTGTCTGGGATTGGTCTGTAACGCGTCTCACGCACCACGTTATTAAGAGAAGCAGGCACACATCTTATCCCATCAACAGGACCCACTAGCTCACTGAGGGCAAGAGCCTTCCCGCTGGTTTTTGCATTTCCCAACCTGTCCACCGGAGAGCCATGAAATCACGGACACCCAACCACGGCTGGTGGAAGGAGGAGCCGGAAGCTGGCGGACAGACGCCACTTTACTGCATGCGATGATCCCCTTCTCTGGAGGTGACCCCAGCTTGGCTAACCTGCCTCCCTGCCTCCTCCCCAGCCGGCCCCGGGAACCCCGAGGAAGGGCCCCCAGCCGGGCCCAGCTCCATATCTAGGCTGTGCTCCAGGGGCTGCTCCCAGGATCTGCTGAGCTTCCCCAGGCCCCTCCCATGGGGCGCGGGCACCCCAGTGTGTGCACCCCAGGCTGGGGTGGCTAGCAGAGACCACTCGTGCGGAGGAGGGGCAGGACTGGGAAGAGAACAGAGGGTCTCGAGAGCCAGGACCCACACCTAGGAGGGGCAGATACACCTCAAACCAATTACCATCACCCCTGAACAGCCAAGCAGCAATCAGCTTTCATCATCTCCTCCCAGTGCTCCCGTTCTCAGTCACTGCCCCCACCACCCAGCCCCTACACGTGTCACCACCAAACCCAACGCTGATGACGCCACCCTGCCAGGTCCCATGAAAGACAGTTACCATCGGGTGCTTCCTACACTTTACGGGGCAAACGTCAGCTCCCGTTTTGTTTGAAGATGATAAACTGGAACCCAAATTGAACAGGAGGAATATTTTGCTATTTGTGTTTCACATTTCAAGAAAAAATACTCTAAATGATGGCGGATACACCCAATTACTGACCTCAAGATGTTGGTCTGAATCACAATCTTGCAAGTTCCCTAAGGACAAGCTGCTTGGGCACCCTTCTGTCTCATCCTCCACACCTAGCAGATTATGAGCACCTGGCAGCCAAACAGCTAACATCTGTTGATATGGAGGCTCCTTTTGGGATGAGCCCATTCCTTCCCATGTCGCTGTGAACTGACTTTGGCCAAGCTCAGAATACCAAGTGGTCAAAATGAAACTTTGTCATTTGGTCATGACCAACAATGATTGGTTATTGATAACTGTCCTATCTATGAAGGGGCCTGAGCAAATGTTTGGCTCAGAGTAGGTTAAATCTGTATCTCCAGTCTCCAGTAGAAGCCCTTGCCCAAGTGACAAGACAGAATTATAATTTTCTCCTTTGGTATCTCTACTGGCTTAATAGGGTCTCCCCAAAACTCCACCGCCCCGGACCTAAGACATGATCTTACTTGGAAATGGGATCTTGGATGAAATCAAGTTAAGACGAGGTTAGACTGGATTAGGGTGGGCTCCAAATACATTGACTAGTGTCCTAAGCAGAGGAGAGA
>PVKY010000284.1:0-57435 GCA_004027775.1 Bradypus variegatus | reverse complement strand
AGTTGAGGCAAATGGACCACGGTAATGTAAGATGTCGATGATGGGGGAAATTGGGTGATAGGTTTGTGGGATCTCTCTGTACCATCTTTACAACTTTTCTGTACATGGAAAATCATATATCACAAATAAAGTTTTACCTTAAAAAAAAGATAAAAAAATAAAGGAAAGCAAGGGGACAGAAAGCAATAAAGGGTGCTACTGACTGAGGATTTCTTATCACTTGAGAATGCACCTCCAGATTTGTTTAAGGCACTGCCTCCCAGGTTTCTGAAACTCACAGCAAAGCACAAATGCTAATATTCCAGAGTCCCAGAGCCAGCCAGTGGTGGAGCAGGGTCCCCATCCCAGAAGCCCCCGCTGTTGCCACCTCCCCTCAGCGGACTCCCTCTCATCTGCAGGTGGGTCCAGGCGGGTCTTGCTCTCTGTCCTGGATGGCCAGGTCTGGCTCTGTCAGCATCCACACCCTCCTTCAGGTAACAGCCACTCCCATTTCTTCCTGCCTTGCCCCCACCAAATCCTCATAGTAAATACATTTTTTTTTTACCTTTTTATTCTGAAATACATTCAAACTTACAGAACAGTTAGAAAAATAATACAGTCAACAAACAGAGAATTCCAAGATACTCCTAACCCCTCCCTCCAAACAGATCACCAATTTTAACTTTTTACCACATTTGCCATATCATTCTGTCTATCCATTTTCTAAACACTTGAGAGTACATTTTATATCTCATCCTCCTTCAACACTTAACACAGCCACATACATTTCCTAAGAACAGGGATATTCACTTATATAACTACTTTAAGTTCAGTTATCAAGTTCAAGCAATTTAACATTGATAAAGCTTAGTCTATATTCCAATTTTTTCAAAAGTCCTAATGTCTCTTCAAGTCTCTCCTCCCTTGCTAGATCCCATCCAAGATCAAGTATTGCATTTAATTGTCATGTCACCTTTGTTGCTCCTTTTCTGTTGTTGTTGGGGGGTGGGGTGGGGGACATAAACACTGTATAAACTTTTCCATCTTAGCCACTCCCAAGCATACCATTCAATGAGATTGATCACATTCACAATGTTGTGGTACCCTCATCACCGTCCATTACTAAACTTTCCCACCTCTCCAGAAAGAAAACCTACACCCAGTATGTATTAACTTCCCATTCCCCCTGCCCCCAGCCTTGCAACCTGTACTCTAATTTCTGTCTCTGAGTTTGCATATTGTTCCGGTTTGCTACAGCTGCCGTTATGCAAAATACCAGAAATGGTCTGGCTTCCACAAAGGGGATTCACTAAGTCACAAATTTACAGTTCTTAGGCCACAAAAGTGTCCAAAGTAAGGCAGCAACAAGAGGACACTATCACTAAAGAAAGACCGATGGTGTCCAGAAAACCTTTGTCAGCGGGGAAGGCACGTGGCTGGCGTCTGCTGGTCCTTCGCTCCCAGGTTCTAACTTCAAAATGGCTTTCTCCAAAATGTCTCTGGGCTTCTGTCTCTCCTAGCCTCTCTCAGCTCTCTGCTTGGTTCTGGGGCCTTTCTCTTTAAGCATCTGGGAGTCCTCTCTAAGCCTCTCCAGGGCAAATTCTGCGCTTCATGTCTTAGCTTCTACGCATCTTTGCTTGTTCTCCCAGGGCAAACTCCGGATTACGTATCTTAGCTTTTCTTCAAAATGTCTCTCAGGTTCTCTGAGCTTCTCCTCTTTGTGAGCTCTTAAAGTACCCCAGTGAACTAATCACTGGATGGGTTGGGTCACAACTCCATGGAAATGATTCAATCAAAAGGTCTTATCTACAGTTGGGTGGTCACAGCTCCACAGAAACAACCCAATCAAATGTCCCACCCTAATCAAAAGACTAATAAGTCTGCCCCACAAGACTGCATTAAAGAATATGGCTTTTGAGGAGGACATAATAAATTCAAACCAGCACACATATTCTCTGATATTTTCTTTATAGTCACCATGGGACTTATATCTATATTTTCCCATGTCATTATCCTCACCAAAGATCTTTATTTCTTCATGTGGTTTCAAACTATTGGGTATTGTCTCTTCTTTTCAACCTGCAAAAACTCTCTTAAGCATCTCTTATAGGTCAGATTTAGTGGTGATGAACTCCCTCAGCTTTTGTTTAGCTGGGAAATATCTCAATCTCTCCCTCATTTTTGAAAGACAATTTTGCTGGATATAAAATTTTGGGGTGGCAATGTTTTTGCTTTTGACATTTTAAATATGACATCTCCATCTTACCAATTTAAGATTCCCAGAGACAAAGTTTCAGCAACTGGGTCCAAATCAGTCTCAAGCCTTTACTTCATTTCAATTACATAAGCCAAGAAATTCCCTTTTTTTGGCCCCCCCTAAAGCCAAGGCTAACATAGGTTTCCCAACTTTGGCATCACTGACATTTTAAGTGGGTCATTCTTTGCTGGGGGGGCTGTCCTGTGCACTACAGGATATTTAGCAGCATGCCTCGCCTCTACCCACTAGATGCCAATGGCACTCCCCCAGTTGTGACAATCAAAAATGTCTCCTCTTCTGGGGGATGGAGGTGAGGGAGGCAAATCGTCCCTGGTTGAGAACCACTGCATTAGGGTTTCTGCCCTTTGCTGCTGAAAAACTTTTGACTAATACACTCTCCTTCCTCCATATCCCACTCCCCATTTTCCATACTGCCCAATGCCTAGAAATTTCAACTTGAAGTCTGACTTGAGTTCTTCTAAGGCTCAGATTTAGAGAAAGAAACAAAGGACTTGCAGAGTATGAGCCTGAGAACATGAGCAGGGTCCTTACATGATACTTCGTTGCATGATGGTGTCAGAATTCCCCTTTCTGCCTCCTTCTTTTCTTCTCTCGTCAGCTGTTCCTGAAACAGAAATCCAAAGACTGGCTGAGGATACTGGCTGTATGGAGATCAAAACACATAAAGCCCCACCTTTCATAAAGAAAAAAATGAAACTCCCATTTTTATGAACCATAGTGAGATTTACTGGTAAAGAATAGAAGTTCCAAATCAGAGAAAAAGATAAGAAGCCTTCTGTGGTAGGCTGAAGTATGTACCCCAGAAAAACATGTTTTTAATCTTAATCCAGTCCGGTAGGTACGAATCCATTAAAAATAGGACATTTTGATGATGTTATTTTTAGTGAGGGTGTGCCCAACTGAATTGGGCTTTAATCCGGATTACTGCAGTCCTTCATAAGCAGAATAAATTCAGGCAAAAGGGAGAGAAAGCCACAGGAAGAAGCAGGAAGTCAACAGCACCTGGAGAAGAAGACATCACCACGTGCATTACCACAGGAGAGAAAGCTAAGGTTCAAGCATCACTGGCAGCCAGCCCCAGAACACCACAGTCTTCAGGGATAAAGGATCATCTACAGAAGTCTCAATTTTGGACTTACCCTAGCCTCCAAACCATGAGCCTGCCCGATCTCCCTTCCTGGCTTTACCCAACCTAAAGTCATGGTGCATCAGTAGCATAAGCTCTCTTGCCCTCCCCTTCCTCACCTTGTCACTTACCCAGCAAAATTCCCATGTTGATTAAACCCAACTCTCCATCTGTTCTGTGCCTGCACCTGCAGAGCTGATGGTGACTGAAGAGACACATGCTGACAGTCCCAGGGGGCCTTCTTGCTGCCACACAAGCCACTGCATTTTCCTCATC
Organism: Bradypus variegatus; assembly: GCA_004027775.1. NCBI lineage: Eukaryota > Metazoa > Chordata > Mammalia > Pilosa > Bradypodidae > Bradypus > Bradypus variegatus. The sequence continues at coordinate 53,776 of PVKY010000284.1, read as the reverse complement.
CATCAACATTCCTGCCCTCCCAGACCATATTTCATACCTGCTTCTCAACCTCCAATACCTCTTCCATCTTCACTCTAAGCTGACAACCTAGCTTCCTAAATTACTGAGGAAAATGGAAGCAACTACAGGAGAAAGACTACAAGCTCCCACCACCATCTCTATCTACAAAAGTGCATCTGTGCCCATGTACTCTGACTTCCTACCACCAATCATCTGTGCTCCAACCTAAGGCCAACCCCTCCACTTGCACAAGAGGTCACATGCCTTCTCACCTACTCAAAAACAATGCTCCAGCAATCTTCCCCTTTCTCTCCTACATCACTGACTTTTCTACTTGATCATTCCCTACAGCTTACAAATCTGTCATTTCTTCCATTTTTCAAAACACAAAACAAAAAAAAACCTCTCTAACCACACATGCTCCTACAGTTATCATCCCATTTCTCTCCCTTTTCATGTAAGTCACAAAAAGAATTGTCAAAGGGCACTGTCTCTGGCTCCTCTTCCCATTCTCTCTTGAAGCAACCCCCCCGCCCCAAGCAAATTTCCCCACTGACACTGTTCACCAAGGTGAGCAAGGACCTCCACGTGGCCCCATAACACTAGTGGCTACAGCACTGGGCAGCACAGGCCAAAAACATGTCTTGTGAAGGGCGTCCTGTACCTGTTTTGTGTGATGACTTATGTGCAGGACCTAAATTGGCCAACACACATCTTTGATTACTAAAAATTGGGGTAACAATGGCATTATGACTTAAGAATTCAGGGTTTCAGGCAGAATTCTTATAAAAACTGGAGGCCTCAGTGACAAGGAGTAATATAAAGGGGTTTTTGGCAGAGAGGAGTTTGGGGTGTCAGGTCAGAAGGTTCAAGTCTCTATTCCTTCTTATATAAAAGCTCAACTTCCTGAGTCAAATATTTTACACCTTTCCCCTAAATATCATATACCCCACCACCATCTTCAGAGGCTTAAAACAGATCAGTACCCCTCAAGACAACTAAGGAAGCTGAACTGAGAGAAAGTGCTTTGCGCAGGACCACACAACCAGTCAATGAAAGATAAGAGAAATGGAGAATCCTAGCTCCAAGAATCACCTGGGATTTGTGCTTAAAATATCCCCACCCCATCCCCAGACCTCCTGCACCAGAATCTCTGGAATATCGGGAGAAATCTACAGGCCTGGGGGCTCCCAGGGGACTTTAAGACAAGAAGAAATTAAGGAGATGTTCTTAGATCTGACCTTCCCACCTTTCCCTCACACCCCTTGGCAGGATGCCTAATAAGTCAGTCAGGGATTCAAACGGGGTAAAATGGGGATAAGGCCAAGGAGTGATGTTCTAATCCCTTTTCTGCTGTCTTGCCCTACAACGCCCCCTTCAGATGCGGCTCCCCTCTCCAAACACGGTTCTCCAGGCCAAGTGGCCTTCCCCTGAACCTTCAAGCTTACCCCTCTCCTATGAAGGTCAAGATCGTTCTCTCTTCTCTCCCCAAGTTCCTCTGTCCCTGCCCCCACTATGGGCAACAATAAACCCTTCCCTTCTGCAACCCTCCTCACGCCCCACCCCTTCCTCTACTCTCTCCTGTGTCCCACACCTGCCAAGGAGCCCTTCTCTGTCAAACCCCTTCCGACCCAGGCCACTTTCTCAGACCTATGGCCCACCCTTCCCTGGCCTTGGCCCTTTTCTTGCTGAGTAGCCACGCCCCTTCGTTGCCCTTTCCCTGGCTCCGTCCCCATACCAGGCACACACAAGGCCAAACCTCTCCCAATCCAGAAGGTTCCCGACCCTTCAAGAGGTCTTTACCTAGACCTGGACCTTACAATCGGCCTCCCTAGCCCCACCTCCATCCAGCTGGACCCACCCCGTTTTAGCTGACCTCGCCTCTCCTTCAACCTTCGCGCTGGTTCTACCTGCCTTCAGCGGGACCCGCATCCCTTCACTTTTTCCCCTGGCCCTCCCCTTCCGGCTGGTTCCACCTCCCCCGACTCTTCCGAGTTGTAGCTGGCCCCGCCCCCTGTCGGGCCTAGACCTGAATGGCCCCGCCCACTCCCCAGCCTCTCTGGCCCCACCCCGACCCAGGTGGTTCTGCTCCTCCAGGCGGACTGGCTCTGGCCCTCGCCTACCCTCTACCAGAACCCTCTCCTTCCTGCGGACGGCTACCCGCGCTCTCCAGCGCCTCGCAGCCCGCTGCCTGCGCTCACCCCTCTCCACCGCGCCCTCGGCCGCCTTTGAACCCCGTAAGTCCATTCCCCTGCAGCCACCCCGGCCCGGCAAAACCATGAGCCCCGCGCTTTCGTCACACGCTGCCCCCAGCCCCTCAGCCCTTAGCGGGAGACCCCACCTGCCTCGCGCCGACCCCGCGCGCCGCTGTCCGGGGTACCACACTCGTACCCGCTCACCGCGCGACTGCAGCCCAAGTTCGCGCCACAGAATTCGCGCGCAGAATTTGGCGGCCGGGGGCGGAGCCGAGTCGAGGGGCGAGGCCGGGGCGACGACCGCACCGCCTGAAGTCGCCGTCGCCTTCCGGAGGACGCTGGGAGTTGGAGTCCCCCTACCGGGAGGCAGCCGGAAAAGAGGGAAAGCGGGGCGAGCCCTCCCGCAGAGCACGCTGGGAAACGGCCCGAGCCTGGGTGAGCAGGTGTGGCTGCGGGCCGCAGGAGTGTCGCGCGAGGGTAAAGGAGATTCGAGGACAGCCGCGGCGCGAGGCACGGCGGGAAGAGAGGCGGGAGGCCGCGCGGGGCATCCCGGGAGCGAGGGCCGGGCCGGGCAGTGGCGCGAGGCATTGTGGGAGGCGGACGCCGACCCGGGGCGGGTAGGTGAGTGGGGGGGGGATGGGTGCACATCTGGGAGAGGGGAGAGGGGAGAGGCACAGCTGGGTGCGACGGTGGGGCTGGGAGGGGCGACGGCGGATGGGGCTGGACCGGGTTGGGGAAGTAGGAGCGAGCTGATAGGGGTTACATGAGGTAGGGAGGGAAGCGCATCTGGACGCGGGGGAGCATCTGGGATGAAGAAGCTCCTCCGAGGATGAGGGGCCGTGTCTAGGAAGAAAACGCACATATGGGAAGGATGGTGGCCGTAGGTGACAGGACGAGGCCCCAGCTGGACCCATCTGGGGAGGAAGGGAGCCACACATGAACTACTGGTGACACTTTTGAGAATTGGCCACAAGTGGATGGGGCACGCAGCTGTGGGCGAAGGGTCCATAATCGGATGTGGGGAGCACACCTGGAGACGGGAGCATCTCTGGGAAGCAGAGGCCCACAGCTGGATGGCACGTGGGGGTCATATTGGAGGGACCAGCACCAGCTGTAATACTGGAGACTCATCCGGGCAGGGAGCCACAGGTGTCTGAGGAACACAACTGGGGATAAATGGTCCGTGACTGGACGTGGGGTACATATGGCTGTGGAGCATCTTTAGAAGGGGGCACAGCTGAATGTGGAGCACTGTGGGGTTACAGCCAAGTGGAGGTACATGGGGTAACCGCCAAGTGTTGGAGGCACATGGGGGTGTGGGGTGGGAGTGGGGCTTGGCTGGCAGTTGGAAACACACGAGTCACATTTTGAGAGATGGACCCCAACTGCGCCCAGGGGTCACTTCTAGGGAGGAGGGGACCAGCCTTGGAATTAGGGATCAGGATGACAGGCCCCCACCGTCCCAGGTGTAACCACCAGGGGACCATGTCACAGATGGCCAAAGACAAGGTGCGGGTTCAAATGTGAAGGTAATGGGCATATGTGGCCTGGGCCCCACCGGGAAAGAAGCACCAGCACTGAAGGGGCAGACCAAGAGTGAAGTGAGATACCCGGGTGGGGACAGGTCTGATACACAGCTGTCCCTCTCTCTCAGGAGCCCCAGGATGGAGAGTCCAGAGCCCCCACCCTGCGCAGCAGCGGGGCAGGAGGAGCAGGAGCTGCGAGAGCGGGCTTTTTTCTCGTGGGCGGAGTTCAGTCGCTTCTTCGATGCGTGGTGCCAGCAGCACCGGGCCCTCTTCTTCGTCAAGAGCTCCATGCACCTGGCACGCTGCCGCTGGGCCAGCGCCCCCCCGCTCTACACGCTCATCGATGTGCTCAAGTACAGCTACGTGCGGCTCGTGTGCAAGGAAGTGCGCGGGCCCAGCCGGCCAGCAGTAGGGTGCGTGAGCCCGAGCCCCACTGGGAGGGAGCGGGGGGGGGGGGGCTGGAGCAGGCGCGAGAGCGCCCCACCCAGAGACCCAAGGAAGACAGGCCTACCGAGACAGATAAAAACACCTTCCGGAGAGACAGCCAGAGGCCAGGAGGGAAATGCTCTGAGAAAGGGAGTCGGAGGAAGGGACAGAGAAGCCTGAATTTCAGGCTTTGCCACAGATCCATAGAGAGGCAGAGAGAGTGAGATGGACACGTATACCCTACAGACAGAAAATCCCAGAGATCTGGAGACATGGAGCCAGCAAAAATGGGGAGAGAGCCAGGTTTTCCCAAATAGAACATAGACTATTGGAAACTGAGTTACAGGGACAAAGATAAAGATCCATCTATTCAGTAAATACAAGGCCAGGCCCCAGGCTGGGTGCTGAGAAGAATAATAGGGAGAGTGAGGGAGACGGGATGAGTAAAACAGGCAAAGTCCCTGCCCTTCTGGAACTTTCAGGAAGTTCCACACATTTCAGGAAGACTGACGTTAAATGAACAGTCTCTCAAGTAATTCCCTACAACTATGTAATGCTATGAAGACGAGCGGGTGAGAAATCCACAAGAGAGCCAGGAACCCCACCCCCCACCCCCACCGTGTGGCCAGGAGTGTTTTAAATGACCCCAGTTTTAAAATGGGAACATTTCCCATACAGCTGGGTTTCAGCTTCCCTTAAAACACAGGAAGAGGCTGAGCCTGTGTTCTTGTGTGGAGACAGCCACCCCCTGTAGACAGACATTGGGGCCCAGGATTGCCCCACACCCCACTCTCTGCTGCCTCGTACTTGGCAGGGTCACTTCCTCGTTTTGCCTGCCTGGCCCCTGTAGATGTGTGGGGAGCCAAAGACCCGAGATGGTGGGGGCGGTGCTTAAAAACACAGGCTCTGCCTTCAGGTTGCCTGAGAGAGGACCCCCACTTCCTGGGTAGATATCTTTGGGCAATGAACTTCGCATTTCCAAGCCTCGGTTTTCTTATCTCTGAAATGGGGTCATGGCATTACCTGCCTCCCAGGCTGTTGTGCGATTACGGTGAGATTGTGCGCAGGAGGATGCTTACCCACTGCCTGGAGCGTGGGGCAGCTGGTAAACGATGACTCTGAGGGGAGTTGAGGGCATGGACAGGAGCCAGCAGCCTCATGTAAACCTGATGCTGATTAGCCAGTGCCATCGAGCAAGAGACTTTGCCTCTCTGGGCCTCAGTTTCCTCTTTGGAAAATGGAGGAAGTAATAGTATCTATCTCGTAGGGTTTTGTGAAGATTCAATGAGCCAATACGTGTAAATTGTTTAGAAAGGTGTCTGGCATGGAGTAAGCACCCAAACAGCTAGCTCCTCTCATCTGTAGCTATTTATATATTTATTGTTAGTATTACTCTGCTTTCACACTTATTCTCGGCTTAGTCGAGAAACAAAGACCCAGAGATATGAAATTAGACACATGTACTCGTGCAGAAATCCAGAGTATTAGAGCTTGCAAGCAGCTCAGGCTCAATCTTTAATTCTTTGTTAAGAGAACGCAGTTCAATACAACAAATATAGATTTAGCACCTGCTGTGTGCATGCTCTTCGATGGGCACCTGGAACCCACAGCTGGTCTCTGTCCTCGAACTTAATAGAGGAGACAAAGATAAAAGGAACAAATTGTAAGTCCAGCAACCCCCAGCAGTGACAGACAGGTTGAAGGGGTGGATGGGAGGAGGATAAAAGAGGAGTGGTGACCTGGGAGCTTCTCAGGTGGTTCTGGAAGGCTTCTCAGAGGAGGTGACTAGTAAGAAGGACACTGAAGGATTTTATCTGTTTATTTGTGTATGTATTTGATTTAACAAACACATGGTGTGTACTGTGTGCAGGCACTGTCCCAGGTGCACTACAAGTATTAGAAGAGGGCAAGGGGCAGGAGGGACAGGACTGGGGATTGACAGGCTGTGGAGTGGGCAAAGTTGGTGCCCTGGGCTCGGGCCTGGTGTCTGGATGGACAGTGGGGTTGCCCTGCATAGGGGACCCAGGTGTGGGGTGCTGGATAAGCCAGTGTGGGGCTTATGGTTCGAGGGCCTTCATTCCTGAGCTCCCCTTTGCCCTCAGCTGTTCCAGGAGGGCCTTTCCAGTGTTACAGCTCAGGTACAGCCCATGGGCTGCAATGCAAGGCAGAGAAGTTAGTGTATGAGAAGAAGCAGGAGGTGTTGCTGCAAGAGTGTCAGGGCCCAGACCTGGCAGGCCTGAGTCAAGGACCTGGGACTTTATCCTGGGGGTGCTAGGGAGCCCTAGGAAGGCTCAGAGCAGGGTCGGCTCTGGGTGTAGAATGACACCTCTCAGGCCGCCTCAGGGAATGGCATGGAAGAGGCAGATTGGAGGCCTGGAGGGTCTGGGCTGAGGGTCCAGGGAACACAGATAGGGTTTTATTTGTGGCCATTTCCTTCCCCCTTTTTGCAGAGGTTGTGCAGTGACCCCCAAGTCCCCATCCCTGCACCTTCTTCCTCCTCCAGGGTCTCTCCTTCCCTGCCTCCCTTCCCTGTCCCTCTCTCTCAGATCTTTCCTGTCCAGAATTGATTTCTCAACCATTGAAAACAGAAAGATCTTGAAAACCTGAAAGATCAAGAATAAATACATTATGCAGTGGAATACGAAGCAAAGCAAAGCAATGAAACCTTTAGAAAGAAAAAAAATGGATGTTTTCCTAATAATGGCTACCATTTATTAAGTGTTTACTAGATGTCAGCTCCCTTCCTCACCACTTTACATAATTCAATCCTCTTATGTAATCTTCTCGTCAAGCCTGTGAGGTATGTATTTTTATTATTAGCCCCAATTTCCAGATGAAAAACCTGAGGCACAGAAACGTTAAGGGACTCTCCCAAGATAGCACAGTGGCTAAGAGGAAGAACCAGGATTCAGCCCCACACAATCTGGCTGCAAAGTTCATGCTATTAATCACCACCCCATCTCCTACCTCACCCTCTCTCTTTCCCTCCTCCCCCCATCTTTAGTGAAATCATGGATTACCAATGTGAGAGTTGAATGTGCCAGCCTCCTAAAGACTTTTCAGTCCTAGGAACCAACCTGTTTGTCCATTCATCCAGGAGGGTTTTGTTGTTTTTGTGTTTGAGCACTTACCCTGTGGGTTGCATGTGGGTCTCAGATGCTTCGATTTCAGTGGGGAGCTTGTATTCTGGCGGCCGAGATGGGCATCAATCAAATCATCATCCCAATGTGTGATGGAATCTGCCACCCCAGACAGTCAGGGAAGGCCTCCCAGAGGAGGTGACTCCGGTGCTGAGGCCTGAAGGATGAGTAGGAGTTAACTAGGTGGAAAAAAGGGGGAAGAATATTCTGTGGAGAAGAGAAGAACTTATAGATGGGGAAAAAGTGGGTGGGTAGAGGTTTAGAGGCACAGTGGACAGGACTTGGTAATGGATGTGTGGGTTGGGGTGGGGTGGGGTGTCTGGGTTATATAGCAGGGTTCACTCATTAATTCATTCATCAGATATTTACTTAGCATCTACTGGGTGCCAGGGATATAACAATGAACAAAACAGACAAAACTCCTGCCCTTGCAGAATTTACATTTAGAGGTAGGTGGCATTATTCCCCAAGATGGGTGGAGAGAAATTGCCAGAAGGGTGAGTTGCAGCTACAATAGATGGTTCTGTGAGATCCTTGAACCCCACAGAGGGAAAGGGCTATTCTCTGGCAAAATGGACAGCTTCACAGAAGCGGTGGCCTCCCGTGAATGAGGACCTGGGCCAGGGACCAAAACATCTAGGCTGAAAAAAGCATGAATTATTTGCAAACACCAATGAATTATTCTAGGAAAGTGTGTTGAGTAGATGCCCATGCACATTGCCATTTTGGTAGGTCAGATTGCATATTGGCACTTTCTTTTGATTCCACCTAATACCACCATGGCCACGATACATTTTTATTATACTATAATTATTTGCGCACTTACGATTTTTCTAAATTTGCACTATTATTGTTACTTTAAGTAAGGAAACAAAAACTCAAACTCTTTAGATAAAATAAAGGCACCTGTCTTGTACTTTACCTCATGCATGTAGGAGAAAAGGAGTATGTCAAGGATCCCTTCTTGTCTAACAACAAATTCTTAAGTATTTATGCAAGTTGTTCTTAACCACTGGGCAAGATCACCCTCCTTGGCGGTATTTGGGAAATTGTGGAGCTATTTCTTGTTGTATGCTACTGGCATTTAGTACCTGGGAGCCAGAGGTTCTAGATTACATTCTATACCATGACAGACCGTATTACGTTACATTACATTACATTACATTACACTACCTTACAGTGGTCTATAAACAAGGAGGCCCTTAGGCCAAATCTGACCTGCAGCCCATTTTTGTAAATAAAGTTGTACTGGAGCACAGCCACACTCATTCATTTACATATTATCAATGGCTGCATTCACAATATAGTAACAGAGTGAGTAGTCGCAACAGACACCGTGAAATATGTACAGAAATACTGGCCCTTTACAGAAAAAACGTTATCGACTTCTACTCTACAACAAAATCTCCCATCAAAAAGTGCTGCTATCACCCCCCCCATGGCAAAACACAGAACCCCATTTCAGAAAACAGATATCAATTTAATTGTCAGAGAAATGGGCTCAGATTTCTTTTTCCTGTTCCATGTCATTTTTTACAATGCCTATCATGACTTCCTAAATTGATTTCATATAATGGGCTATGCCCCACAGTTTGAGAACCACTCTTCCAGGCGAAGTCTTTTATAAGAGAATGTTCACTAAAGCATGGGTTGTAAGAAAGCAGAACTGGAAACAATCTAATTATTGGCAGAATCATGAAATGGAATATTATACAGCAAGTAAAAGAAATAGAAAAATCTTGAAAACATGTTGGGTGAAAAAAAGCAAGCCGCCAAAGGATATGTACAGTATGATGCTTGTATTAGTTTCCTGTTGCTGCTGTAACAAATTACCACAAATTCAGTGGCTTATAAAACCCAAATTTATTATCTTACAGTTCTGGAGGTCAGAAGTTTAGCACAGTCTCACTAGGCTAAAGTTATGATGTCAGCAAGGCTGTGTGCCTTCTGGAGGCTTAGGGGAGAATCCATTTCCTGGCCTTTTCCAGCTTCTAGAGGCCACCTGCCTTCCCTGGCTCATGGTCTTTTCTTCCAACTTCAAAGTCAATAACAGAGCATCTTGAAATCTCTCTCTGATTCTGATGCTCCCAACTCCCACTTACCTTTATAAGGACGCTTGTGATTTCGTTGGTACCCCCTCCCACAGATAATCCAAAATAATCTCTCCATGGCTAAATCCTTAAATTAATCACCTCTGCAAAGTCCATTTTGCCATGTGAGGTAACATAGTCAGGGGTTCCAGTGATTTTGATGTGGACCTCTGTAGAAGACCATTTTTCTGCCTAACTCAATGCTTTATTTATACAGTTTTTTAGCTTAAACTTTTTTTATTCAATTTTATTGAGATATATTCACATGCTATACAGTCATCCAAAGTGTACAATTATCCGTTCAAAGTACCATCATGTAGTTCTGCATTCATCACCCCAATCTATTTTTTGGACATTTTCCTGGTACCAGAAAAAGTGAAAATAAGAATAAAAAATAAAAGTAAGGAAGAACACCCAAATCATCCCCCCCACACCTTATTTTTCATTTAGTTTTTTGTCCCCATTTTTCTACTCATCCAAACATACACTGGATGAAGGGAGTGCGATCCACAAGGCTTTCACAATCACACTGTCACTCCTTGTAAGCTGCATTGCTATACAGTCTTCTTCAAGAGTCAAGGCTACTGGGTTGTAGTTTGATAGTTTCAGGTATTTATTTCTAGCTATTCCAATCTGCGTAAACTCTTTAAAGTGTCACATCTTTAACAGAAAAGTACACACATCCTCTTTGTGCATAATGAATCTTCACAAAATAAAATAGACATGTAACCAACACCTAGAGCAAGAAAGAACACCTCCAGCCCCAACAGACCCCCTGGTGCCCCCCATAGGGTTAACTACTCAAGGGTAACCGCTATCCTGTATTTTAATAGCATATGTTAGCTTTGCCTGTTTTTAAACTTGACCTAAATGGGAATTACACAGTGTGTTCTCTTCTGTGTTTGGCTTCTTTGTTACAGGAGGTTTATGCGATTCCTCTGTGTTGTTGGAGATAGTAATGGTGTGTTCATTTTTATTGCTGACTGGTGTTTTAGGAACATGTCATGATTTATTTTCCCACTATGTCCTTGGATGTTTGGGTTGTTTCAAGTGTTCTGCTAACATGAATAGTGCCATTATGAACATTCTACTGTGTGTCTTTAGGTGCTCTTACGTATGTGTTTATCTTGAGCAGAATAGCCAAGTCACAGGAGAGGCTTATGGTCAGTTTCCGTAGATACTGCTACACAGTTTTCCAAAGTTCTTGCACCGCTTTACACCCACCAATGGTGTAGGACAACTCCAGTTGCTTCACATCCTCACCAAAACTCGATATTATAGTCCCTTTCATTTTGGCCATTATTGCAGGTATGTAGGGGTATTTCCTTAGGGCTTTACTTTGTGTTTCCTTTATGACTAATGAGTTTGAGCTCTTTTGCACATCTACAGAATTCTAAACACAGACGTGAGCCTTCCATTACTTATAGATGCTTAAAAGTGCGTAGGAATGGTAATACCCAATTTTGATAGTGGCAACCTCTGGGAACAGAGGAAGGTCAAAGTTCGGCAGTGTTCACAGAGGGCCTTGATTTGTGATGCTGTTCCTGAAAAATCAGAAGTGGATATAGACTGGAATGTTTTATTTCTTAAAATTGTTTGAGGTGAACATAATAAAACATTCATTCCTTTTTTGATAAATCCAGGGGTGGAGGGAACAGAATTGTAGCAAACCCGCAGGGCTTCACACGTTCCAGGCACTGCCTTCAAGTGCTTTACCTACATCAACTCTTTTAAAACTCCCAATAATCTCATGGGAAAGATATTATTATTATTTACTCCCTGTTAACAAAGGAGGAAACTGAGGCACGGAGATTTTTAAGTAACTTGCCCAGGGTCACACAGGCGGCATATTCTTAAGGCCCTCTTCTCTATGCCTGAAACAATCTTAAATTAAAAAAAAAAAAAAAAAAGAGGAAAGGAAGAAGAGAGCAGCAGGTGATGTGACGGCGGCGGTGGTCCTTCCTCCCGCAGGCCCCCCCGGCCCGGCTGCCCGGCCTTCATCGTCGTCAAGCTGAGCCCGCTGCGGGACCGCCTGGTGGTGACGGAGTGCCAGCTCACCCACTCGCACCCGGCCTGCCCGCTCGAGTTCGCCTACTACTTCCGCCCGGGCCACCTGCTGGCCAACGCCTGCCTACCTGTGCGCACCACCAACAGGATCTCCAAGCAGTTCGTGGCCCCGTCCGACGTCCGCCGCCTGCTCGCCTACTGCAAGGGCCGCGACCACGGCGTCCTGGACGCGCTCCACGTGCTGGAGGGGCTCTTCCGCACCGACCCCGAGGCCAAGGTGGGGTCTGGGGGAGGCAGGGCTGGGGTGAGGGCGGGGGCGGGGGCAGCCAAGCCGGAGACTCGTGGGAACTTGTCCATCTGCCCACTCATGTGTCCACTCCTTTCCTACATTCATTCATTCCTTCATTCAGTAAGTACTTGAGTGCTTCCTGGGAGCTGGGCCTTGGGGATGCAGCAGCCAACGGGACAGAGGCGGCCCCTGGTTGCCTGGTTCTGTGCGGTCAGCCATTCGTGGCTTTTGAGCACTTGAAATGTGACCAGTATGCTGAGGAACTGAAATTTTTATTTAATTTTAACTCATTGAAATTTAACTAGCCACTCGTGGCTGGTTCTAGTGGAAGAAATGGACAATACACTAGATGTAGTACAATGTTGGTAGGATTGGATGCTAGGAAGAAGGGGAGCCAAAGTGATGGATGGTGCACAAATGAGAAGTCTACAGCTTGATGAAAACACAAAGTGAAGACACCCATCGCCCAGATCAGGAGTTAGACGAGAGGGTGCTGAGTGTCATAAAGGATAGGATGAGGGTTGGGAGACTGGCTGTTGCAAGGGGTGCTATTTTAATTTGAGTAGTCAGGGAAGGCCTCTGAGGAAACAGAATTGGAGCAGAGAAGACAGAAGTGAGTGAGTGAGGGGACCCCATTCAGTAATCCTGGGGAAGACAATCCCAGGCAGAGGAGACAGCCAGTGCCAAGGCCTGGAGGCTGGAGCAAGCTCGGTGTGTTGGTAGAATAACAAAGTGCTGCTCCTCCAGGAGGAATCTTTCTGCTGCTTTGATCCAGTTTTAGGGCTGGGGTGGATATGAAGTTAAGAAAAGAAAAGAAACAAGAAAGGGGAGGGAAATACTGGTTTCTCCACCTGGCTGTGCTTTTGTCTCTCATTCATGGGAGAGGCCGCTCCTCAGGGTGGAGCTGAGATGTGAACCCACTTCCAGATTCAGGTCCCATCTCATACCCAATAACCATCCTTGACTGAAACCTCAAACCAAGCCAGGCCCTCTTTAAAAAGAAATTCCCTTTTCTGCCCTAATTTCCCTCTGTTCATACACAATATCGATTATAATTTTAGCTAACATTTATCAAGCACTTACCTTGTGCCAGGCAGTACCCTAAGTGCTTTACATATTTTAATTCATTTAAATCTCACCAGCATCTACCATTCTCATCCTGAGCTTACAAATGAAGAAACTGAAGCACAGAGAGGTCACATAACCGGCCTGAGGGCACACAGCTCTTTTATGGCAGAGCTGGGCTGCAAATCCACACTGGCTCCAGGGTCAGGCTCTTTTTCCCTCTGCTGTCCCTAGTTTGGAGATGAGGCTCAGTCCCTTCCGCACTAAGTTTCAGCCTCCTGAGATTTGAGGGCCCAGCAGCTCTTTACAATGGGGATACACACAGACTCCCCACCCCACTGGTCTTTGTTGAGCTATTAACTGTTATCCACTGTCCACCATGAAATAAATAAATCTCTGCTGCTCATCCGTGGAAACACCCTATGTAGAGCTGCCCCTGTAAGACGCAGCTCTTTCATAAAGGAAGGCCTTCCACGTGAAGGAATTGTCCTTTCAACTTCCATTTTGAAGGAGGTCTTGGAATCCAGGCTAAACTGAGGTTGGCTCCTGGGTCTAGGTTTTTGCCTACTTTAATATTTATAAAGGAAATGAAGAAGTTTGGAAAACCAAGATACGGAGACCAGTGAAAGGGTTATTCTCTTTCTGTATGTTGAAATACTTATTTTTCAAATATGTAGAACATGCACAAAGTTCTAAATTCAAAAGGGGATATAGTGAAAAGCCCCCTTGTCACTTCTGCCTCCCCAGTCCCCTCCTCAGAGGCAGCCAGACTGACATATCTCTCCAGAGGTATTCTATAGTGTGCTAGAACTTCCTGCAATGGGAATGTTCTGTATCTGCACTGTCCAGTACAGTTGCCACTAGCCTCATGTAGTCCTTGAGCACTAGAAATGTGCTTGATAAATTTTTTATCTTATTTTAATTAATTGAAATTTAAACAGCTCCATGTAGGTAGCAGCTACCATATTGGAAAGTGGAGCTCTACACTTAGGCCAACAAACTTGTGTGTCTGTATTTTTAATTTTTCTCTTTTTTTTTGCCACTCCCACCCCCACCCCCAACACACACACCAAGGTAGCATGTCATACACACTTTATGTGCCGCATGTCAGCATCTTTCATTCTTCCTGTGTGGCTGGTCAGATTCCACTGAGAAAACTCCAGTCTCCTGACTGGAAGGCAAAGGCCAGGCTGCCAGCTTCTGGGAGCCACTTGGGGGAACAGGGCTGGGGGTCTAGCACCCAGATGGCAAGATATACCAAATCCCCCTATCTGGGGTCCAGAACCCCCTGTCTTTAGATGGCCTGGTGTCCCCAAGGCACTGGCCCTTTCTGTTTTAACTTCTCTGTAGAGTAAACCTCCAGACATCCCATGGTGGGGATAGGGGAAGAGGGAAAACATGGGATTTAGAGATCTCACTGCTTCCTGAACAGCCCTCAACTAATCCCTTTTATTTTAACCTCTCCCCCTCCCCACCTGTTGTTGCCAGTTCCGCTTGAGGACTCTGCTGTTGGTTCTTGGCATCCCTCAATTGCTGGCTTAAGGATTCTGGGTTGTGTGTATATGTGTGTGTGTGTTGGGGGCTGGGTGGAATGGAGTGTGCAGGGGGGTAGATCAGCTTGTCCATCTGCTTTCCAGCTTCCCAAATTTTGTACCTGTTGTCTCCTTTCCTAAGGCCCCTGTCCTCATGGATCTTTGCCTTTAAAAGAAAAGAAAAGAAACCCTTTCCTAGGGCTCGAGGTTCAGGAAAGAGGGTGACTAGAGAGGTGGGTTCAATCCATCACCTTTACCCAGAAATTTCACCTTGCTTTTTTTCATTTATAAGATTGGTTTAAAAGATTCTATATTATCTTTATTATCTTCCCATGATGAGGCTAAGTAACAGTTGGGTATCATTCTTTCCACTTCCCATGTGCATGCCAAAGAGGAGATTGCTTTGAAAAGCTGAGTGCCAGGACCCCCTGAGTTGGGGTGCCTCGCTGGGTCTTGGGAGGGGGTGGGACAAAGGTGTGCCCCAAAGCCACAGGCATGGCCTTTGGGACAGGCGGGGTGACTGCTTCAACCAGGGAGGTGTTACAACTTTTTACAAACTGCTCGGAGACAGTGATGAAGCGCTGAGGTATTTATTTTTTTTGGTAGGTTCCAGGATAACCAGGAAACAGTGAGCAAGCAGACTGTCTGGGCAAAGTAGGACCCTGCAGAAATGCTGTTGCCTTCTCTTTTTGCTTCCCCTATGGTGATGTGTAGGCTTTGCCTCCTGAGAAAGGTGGACATTGATCTGAGTGTGATCCTTTTAGAAATACTAGATACCAGATGTTGGATGTATGTTCGCTCACCAGTGCAATGCTATTTATCACTTACTGAGAATTAAGATTAAAACTAAATTACCAGAAGCATTAAGACTGGCTATAAAAATGGTAGATCAATAGTAGAAGATTTGTATTGGAACACATTTCAACATAAAAAGATATTGAGAGTCTTCGTCACACTGAGGTTTGAGAAAAACTGAACATTGAAGTTATCTAGGGACTTAAGGGAAAAAAGGAAAGAGGTGTTCAACAGGAAGCAGTTTTCCAGCTTTCTAAGGGCTATAAAAGCCATTACAGATGGAATGCAAAACACATTCCACCCCTTCAATTAGGCAGCTCTACAAGAAGGAAAGGCTTTGGTCACCAAAATCACGCCAAGGCTATGGACTTTTAGTTAGTAGTTATGCAAGGTACAATCTCTATGGAGAACAGTTTGGGACTATCAAAATGACAAAAGCAATCACCCTTTAGGAATTTTTCCTGCAGGCATGTTGCACAGGAGTGGAATGACTTACATACAGTGTTAGTCATTGAGGCATTGTTCGTGAAAGCAAAAGATTGGGGTCAACAAAAACTCCACCAGTGGGTAATGGTTATATAAATATCCATCCACAGAATGCCATGCAGCTATAAAAAAAGACTGAGGACAACTCTAGGAACTGATTTGGAAAGATCTCCAAAATAAATTTTTAAGTTTAAGAAAAAAAAAAAAAAACCTAGGTGCAGGACAGTGTACCATATGCTGTGTTTTGTATGTAAAAATGGAATACATTATATGTATAATGGAATATTGGCTTGTATTCACAAAAAGAGACTCTTGAATCCCAAGACATGCAGATGGGAGGAAGAATAGCAAACAGAAATGGGGTGGCTAGAAAATAGAGGTGGGAGTAAGATCTTTCATTATATGCTTTATATTATTTCAGTTTTGGACCATGTGAATTTATATTTGCACATTGAATAATTTAAAAAAAAAGATGGAAAATAGACAATGTGCTACCCCCATTTTTAGAAAAAAAAACTGTCAGTCAGGATGTGCTGGATTTTGCTGTAATAACAAGCAGCCCACAAATCTCAGTGGCTTAATTCCCTGAAGTTGTCTCCCAAAGGGAACATTCTCTAGTTCTCTATGCTGCATAGCTTGTATTTTACTTCAGCCCAGCCATTTGGGGCATGTGATTCAGTAATAGCCAGGAGCATCCTTGCATTTGTACTGTTAGGTGCTAAAAGCTTTATATACATTCTGGCTCAGATATTTACTGGCTGTGGTACTTCCAACAAGTTGCAAGCAAAGTGTTTAATTTCTCTGAGCTTTAGTTTCCTCATGTATAAAATGAAGGTAACAATAGATACTACCTCAAAGTGTTAGGGTTACTGTTTGAATTGTGTGTAGTAGTAGCAGCAGTAGTGGTGTCTGGAAAGTAGAAAGCCCTATATGTAGTAGTGACTGAGCTATTATTTTTATTCCCTGAATGTATTCTTCAGAACAGTGTGTAGAGAATAGTATCACTCTGATCAAGTGGAAAAGGAAGGATGTGTATACTCACATACAGGAAAAGGTGTGAGTGGAAAGTATTAAGTGGCGTGGTTTCTGATGTTAGCATTTGTGGTTTCTGCCATCTCTGGTAGTTGCATACCAGTACCACCAAGGCATGGGTCTGAGATGACACAATTTGGGTCCTCCAAGTCTGCTCCTCCCTGGGCCTCTGCATCTGCAAATACACTGCAGCCCACTGAGTGTCAAGCCAGAAGCCTACGAGGCAGGCCTGTCTGATCACTTATGTGAAGGCTGTGAGGCATGGTGGTCAGGATGCAGACTCTGGGCTCGGGCTGCCTGGGTTCAAGTCCCAGCTCTGCCACTTACAACCTGTATGACCCTGGGTGAGTGACTGACCCTCTCTGTGCTTCAGTTTCCCCATCTGAAAAATGGAGGTGATAATAATAATACCTGTTTTATTGGTGTGAGGATGGAAAGAGTTCATGGTTAGGAAATGTGCCTGGCCCAGAGTAACTGCTTCACATGTGTGTTTTGTTCATTAGTTCTCTGCAGCACTTTATACACCCAAAGTCGTCTTGTTTATATTTATTCATCTTTGGTCTACTGGCTGTCTCTTCCTGCTCTAAGGTGTGTCTTGTTTTTCCCCCTCAGTGCCCAGACCCAGCACTTGCCACATCATAGGTGCTTGGTAAATATTTACTAAATGAGTTCATTCATTTACATGTTACCTACCTTCATCAAATGTCACCACACTCCTTAAATGTCACCCACCCATATCTCCTCCCACCCACCTTTTTTTTTTCCCCAACCATTCCTAATGGCTTGAATGTGGATCCCAACCCCACCACTTGGCCACATCACTCCCCCAGTACAGTCAGAGGTCCCCGAGACCAACCTCAGTTTCCATGATTCACTAGAAGGATTCACAGGACTCAGAAAAGTTGTTATACTCACAGTTATGGTTTGTTACAGGGAAAGGACACAGATTCAAATCGGCAAAGGCCAAAGGTGCATAGCACAGGGTCCAGGAGAGACCAGGCAGGAGTTTCCAGTCATCCTTGCCCAGGGGAGGCGTGCGGACAGCGCTTAAATCTCCAAGCAGCAACGTGTGATAACACGCATGGAGTATCGCCAACCAGGCAAGCTCACCTGAGCCTTGGGGTTCAGGGATTTTATTGGGGATCAGGCAGATAGCATGACTGATCCTCCACATGGTTGATCTTAGTTCCTCAGTCTCCAGGCCCTCCAGAGGTGGGTGACCCAAGACCCTACCATTAATCACATTGTTAGCATAGACTACCTGGAGTGGCCCAAGTCTCCAGGTAAACAAAATACTCTGAGGGGCAGGATATATTCCAAGTGCTCAAAGGTTACCTCCTAGTTGGCCAGACAAGGACCAAACCTTTCTTTGGAATGTGCTGAGTTAACCCTTTACTGCACACCTGGATTTTTTTCCAGCCTCAGTTACCATATATGCAATATAAGGAAAATAATGGCCCCCTCTCAGTGATGACCCTCACTCGATCAGAGGGCCCCCATCCCAATCCCAGTCCCATCAGCCCTTCTCTTTAGCACACCCAACATGCTCAGATAATAACAACAACATCAGCTGACCCTCGTGCCAGCCGCTTTATGACCCATTTCATCCTCATAACAGCTTTACAAAGTAGATGCAGTTACTGAAGTCCAGAGAGGTTCAGACACTTTCCCAAAGCCACACAGCTGGCATGTGGATCAGCACAGCTAGATAGTAGAGGAACCTGGATTTGGTCCCCACAGTCTGGCTCCAGGGTCTGGGAACTCAACTATTGGGTCTCTGTGCCTCTTAGCTGAAAGCACTGGTTGTGCTGTTGTCAGGGGAGACATGGCCAGTCCTTTAACTTTTGAAGGCCTGTGTCAAGCCCACAGTAAGTGCTCAAAAAATTATATTTAGTAAATGGTGTGCACGAAAAGCTTATATGTCCCTCTTCAGAAAGAAAACCCAAGATCAGGGATGTGAATTTTCTTTTTAAGAATGGAATTCAGCTTCTAATCAGTCAAGTGCTTGCCAACTGGAAAATTCTCAAGGCAAATACATTTTGCAGTATTTTCTTTTCTCTTATTCCTTTCTCCCAAGGAGGAAAAGATAAGATTCACCTAATATTATAGTAATATGTACTTTAAAAAAAATTTTTTTTTAATTTTTAAAAAAAAATCTTTAAGTTAGATTCTAGACCAGTGCTGTCAAATAGAATTTTCCACCATGGTGAAAATATTCTCTCTCTGTGCTGTCCCATAGCCTCATGTGGCTATTGAGCACTTGAAATATGGCTAGTGTGACTGAGGAACTGAATTTACATGTTTTTAAATTTTAATTAATTTAAATTTAAATAGCCCCATGTGACTAGTGGCTACTGTTCTGGCAGAGCAGCTTCTGAAGTGCAACATTTGTTGAAAGAAATTAAATCATAATACTGTGAAAATTAATGATGGTTGAAAAACTTATAGTAGTATTGTAACTAGTTTAGCAGTACACTTAGAAGACTTTTGCATAAAATGTATTGAATTCCAAGGCAATGCTGAACATATGATTTCAGGGTTAGAAAAGCAATTCCCTTGTTCTTTCCACTCTACTAGACCATTTTTGTTGTTTTGTTTTGTTTTGTTTTCCTAACCTTTTATTGCAGTAACCTATATACAACTCAGAATTTCCCATTTACTTGTACTTTCAAGTATATAACTCAGCAGTATTAATTGCATTCATGATGTTGTGCTATCTTCACCACCATCCATTATCAAAACTCATTCATCACTCCAAACAGAAACTCTGCCCAGTAAGCAGTAACTCCCCAATCCCCCACTCCCCACCCCTCAGCCTCTGGCAACCTCTAATCTACTTTCTGTCTCTACCTTTTTATTAATTTTTTTTGAGATGTTTTGTTTTGTTTCCTTGAAATCTGGGCACTATGCATAGCTTTTTTAATGGGACTTATAGGATGAGGTTGGATTATGGCAGAACGGTTTGTGGACAGATCTAGGGTTAAACTGGATTCGAATCCATGGGTCAGCTCTTGGAGGCACTGGCTAAGGGAGCCCTGGCTGCTGGCCCTAGAGAAGCGGCCCCTGGCTCATAGCTGCTAATCCCTGCTCCCTATCAGGTGGCTTTGTGGCAATAATGATGAGAAGGTAAAAGTGCCTGAGGCTAGGGCAGTGAAGGGGGTAGAAGATGAGGTCACAGGGACCCATAGCTGTGGTGTGGACTCTTGATTTTACTGTAAGTATGACGGGAAGTCCTGGGAAAGTTTCTTAAGGCATGGAGGGGTGATCTGATTGGAGTTTTGGAAATGCCCCCCTGGGTGCTTGTGACAAAGCCATGAGGATGGAGACGGGAGCCCAGTGAGGGGACAAGTGTTGATGGTGGCCATGGGGAGGGGCAAAAGCTGACAGTCTGGACTCATTTTGAAGGAGCTTCTAGAACTCGGGAATGGATTGTATGTGGAAGGTGGGGAAAGAGAGAAGTCAAGAAAAGGCCCTGAGTGTTAGGATCCGAGCTATCCAGCGGAGGATGGGACTGTGGGCTCAGATGGGGCAGACAGCGGAAGGGCGGGATGGGGGGAATGATAATCAAGTGTTGCTGGACTGCAGGTGTGTCAGCCATCGGAGGGGCCCTGTGGCTGCAGAAGCAGGTGGGGATGTGGGTCTGGAGCCTGGAGATGCACAATTGGGAGTTAGCAGCGAGGGATCATGAAAGCCACAAAAACAGATGAAATAGATGAGGGAAAAGAGGAGAGGAGAGGGCCATGGGTGGGTGCTGTGGCTGGCATCATTTAGAGGTTCAGCAGGCGAGGAGGGGCATGCAGAGCTGCCTGGGAGGAAGGAGGAAAACCAGGAGGTTGCAAAGTGACCGAAGCCAAGAGAAGCCTGGGTTTCAGGAAAGGGGCAGGGTCACTGTACTGAATGCTGCTGGGAAGACAAAGTCAGACTGTAATAACAGATGCAGTTTGACAAGTGCAGTCATCCTAAGCGCTAAGCACCTCTCCACAACCCTGTAACATAGACATTATTATCCCCATTTTGCAGGAAACTGAGGCTCAGTAAAGTGAAGTCCTTGCCCAAGGTGACACAGCTAGTAAGAGACAAGGCCAGGATTCAAACCCAGAGTCCATTCACTGAAACTCCACTCCAGAGACAGGGCCACTGGATATAGCCAGCCACTCATTCATTCATTCACTCACTCACTCATTTAAGATGTATTGAGGTGATGCTCAAAGCATCAGGATGTAGCAGGGAAATGGAACTACATCCCAGCGCACATGTGGTTTACATCTTAGGGTGAACAGGCAGTGGGCGAATCAGCAAAAAGACAAACATGTCAAAGGGTGAAGAGTGCCAGGAATAAAAGAGGCCAGAGAGAGATGGGGTGTTTGCTAACAAGGGGTGGTCAGAGAAGACCTTCATGAGGAGGCGATCTCTGAGCAGAGATGATGATTATAATAATAGTGAACACTCAGAGCACTCACTGTTTATTGAGTGAATAATAACAGTAATATTACTTACGTCAGGCAAGGTTCTAAATGCTTTAATTCACCTTATCCTTGCAATCACAGGAAGATGGAGGTTAGGGAAGTTGCTGGAAGCCAGATAGCCAGGAAGCGGGGGCTCCAGGGTCTGAGGCTCCAGATAGTCTGGTTCCAGAGGCTGTGTTTATAACCACTGTCCTGCCTCCCATTTCATAAAGGAATGAATATTCAGTTCACAGAAGAGAAACTAGGAGCACAGAGAGGCTAAGAAGGAACATGAGGCACAGGGAGGTTAAGTCACTTGAGTGATGATAACTCAAAAACGGAAGCAACCCGCTCCCTGCCTGTTTTGTTTTTTTTGTTTTTGTTTTTGTTTACCACTGGGGCGGGTGCTTCTCAGACTTGAGCGTGCATGACAATTACCTGGTGGATCAGTCAAAACCCAGGTTGCTGGGACCCACACCCAGAGTTTCTGACTCAGGAGATCTGGGATGGGCCCCTAGAATTTGCATTTCCGTCAAGCTCACAGCAGGTGATGCTGAGATCCCACTTTGAGAGCCACTGTCCTAGGCTGTCTCTCAGCAGGAGCAACTGAGGCTGAGAGAGGCTGACTCTCCTGTGCAAAAGTGACACAGCCATTAGAACTGGGCAACCCGGCTCTAAAGTCAGTGTTTTTTTTGTTTTTTTTTTATTTTTTTTAATTCAGTTTTATTGAAATGTATTCACATACTATACAGTCATCCACACTGTTCACAGTATGATCATATAGTTAGGCGTTCATCACCACAATCTATTTCTGAACATTTTCCCTACATCAGAAAGAATCAGAACAAGAATAAAAAATAAAAGGAAAAAAAGGACACCCAAACCATCCCCCCATCCCACCCTATTTGTCATTTAGTTTTTATCCCCATTTTTCTACTCATCCATCCATACACTAGATAAAGGGAGTGTGATCCACAGGTTTTCACAATCACACTGTCACCTCTTGTAATCTACATTATTATATAATCATCTTCAGGAGTCCAGACTGCTGGGTTGGAGTTTGGTAGTTTCATGTATTTACTTCTAGCTATTCCAATACATTAAAACCTAAGAGGCGTTATTTATGTAGTGCATAAGAATGTCCACCAGAGTGACCTCTCGACTCCATTTGAAATCTCTCAGCCACTGAAACTATTTCGTCTCATTTTGCATCCCCCTTTTGATCAAGAAGATAGTCTCAATACCACGATGCCAGGTCCAGATTCATCCCCGGGAGTCATATCCTGCATTGCCAGGGATGTTTACACCCCTGAGAGTCGGGTCCCACATAGGGGGGAGGGCCGTGAGTTCATCTGCCAAGGTGGCTCAGTTAGAGAGAGAGAGGGCCACATGTAAGCAACAAAGAGGTACTCGGGGAGACTCTTAGGCACAATTATATGCAAATGTAGCCTCTCCTTTGCAGTAACGAGCTTCATAAGGGCAAGTCCCACAATTGAGGGCTTGGCACATCAAACCGCCAGTCCCAGTGTTTGTGACAACATCAACACCAGTCCAGGTGAGGAAGTCCAACACTTCTGCACCTTCCCCCAGCTCCTCGGGGCAGGGGGGGGGGCTGTAAATAGATTTTTTATTCTCTGCCCAAATTACTTTGGGATGTGCCACTATTTCACTCTAACCTATACTAACCTACCGTATCTCACTTCCTGATATTCAAAGTTCCACGTAATTGTGGTGTTTGAGCAAACCGACTGTAGAGTTATACTGTTTAGAAAATATAGATCCTGCACCAGATAGACATCTCTTCCCTTGGTCTCACACGGAAGTTGAAGTTTTAAACGCAGTCAGTTTCAACCTTTCCCCTTTGGCCCAGTTTGCCCTAGTCTTAATCAGATCTGCTTCATTCATATCACTAATTAAAGTCTGGGCTCTCTTTCAGCTTTTTTTTAACAGTGGCTGTATGCACTAATACTGATTCATATCTGCGGAGCTCTAGCTCTGAGTTTCAGGTGTCTCAGAGATACACATTGTTCCAGAGACCAATCAGGTTATACACTAAGGGATCAGCATCTCCAAGTTGAGAGATAGGCATTACAATTCAGGAACAGAGTTGACTGCTGTAAGAGCTTACAATCTAGGGTCTATTACAATAATCATGTCCATGTTAGGCTATGTTCTAAGATTCAATTCTGAGTTTACACAATGTAGTTAGTCCATATTGGTGAGGCATTAAAGTGTTTGTCTTTATTTCTGGTGTACTTCACTCAAATACTGTGTACAGGATCCATTCACCTCGTGTGTCTCCCAGCTTCACTCCTTCTCGTAGTTGCTCAATATTCCATTGTATGCATACACCACAGTTCACCCTTCTGTTCGTCAGTCTAAGTACCCTTAGGTCACCTCCACCCATTGCAAATCATGGTTACTGTCTCCATGAACAACAGTTTGCAAATGTCCATTCATGTCTCTGCTCTCAGATCTTCAAATGACATACCCCATAATGAGGCTGCAGGACCTTATGGTCCCCACATACTTAACTTTTTGTGGAACTACCACATTAAGTCAGTGTTTTAACCGTATCCCAGCACTGCCTCCTGTGGGCCAAAAGGATAAGTGCATGTGCCATTGAAAGAAGGGATACCCGTTTCCCCAGAAAGGTAAACTGAGGCGCTGGGCGGGGCGACCCTGGCCCTCCTCCTCACGACCCCGTCCTCCTGTCCCTCCGCCCAGGTGAAGCTGGTGTTCGTGGAAGACCAAGCCGTGGTGGAGACCGTGTTCTTCCTGACGTCGCGCACGAGGGCGCTGCTGCGGCGCTTCCCGCGCATGCTATTGGTGGACCGGTTGCCGGGGCTGCAGGGCACTCTGGATCTGCTGGCGGTGTTGTGCGTGGACGGCGCGGGCCGCGCGCGCCAGGCCGCCTGCTGCGTGGCTCGCCCGGGCACACCGAGCCTGCTGCGCTTCGCGCTCGCCTCGCTGCTGCAGAGCGCGCCCGACGTCAAGGGCCGCGTACGCTGCCTCACAGCCGGGCCCGAGGTGGCCGCGCAGCTGCCCGCCCTGCGCCAGCTGCTGCCGGGCGCGCGGGTGCAGATCTGCCGCGCGCAGGTCCTGGAGACTCTCTTCAGCAAAGCGCAGGAGCTGGGCGGCGCCGGGCGCGAGGACCCAGGCCTGTGGCCGCGCCTTTGCCGCCTGGCCGGCGCATCCTCGCCCGCCGCCTACGCCGAGGCGCTGGCCGAGCTGCGCGTCCACGGCCCGGCCGCTTTCGTCGACTATTTCGAGCGCAACTGGGCGCCGCACTGCGACATGTGGGTGCGCTTCCGCGCCTTCGAAGCGGCGCGCGACCTGGACGCGTGCGCCTTGGTGCGCGGCCACCGCCGGCGCCTCCTGCGCTGCCTCAGCCCCTCGCGCAGCGTGGCGCAGTGTCTGCGCGACCTCGTGGCCATGCAGTGGGCCGACGCGGCTGGGGAGGCGGCGCCCGAGGGCCCCGATGGCAGGGGGCAGCGGCAGGAGGGCGAACCAGAGTGTGGGCCCCAGATGGTAATGAGGATGGAGGCCCTAGAGACTGGGGACTGGGGAGGGACTCTAAAAGAAGAAAACATCTGGAGGGGGGCCCAGTTGGAGAAAGAGTGGGCAAGAGGATTGGAGACTAGAGACCGGGGCGGGGCTCAGTTCGAAAGCGAGAAGGGGAGGGGATTGCAGATCAGAGATTGGAGGGCCGTCCAGTTGGAGAACCAGGTGAGGGGGCTGGAAGGGGGTGTCTGGAGAGAGTCCCAGTTGGAGAATGAGCACGTAAAGGGGCCAGAGATCAGAGATTGGAGGGGGCCCCAGGTGGAGGATGAGCAGGACTGGGGGCGGGAAGTTTATGTCTGGAGGGGGGCCCAGGTGGAGGACCAGGAAGTAAGAGGACTGGAAGGGTGTGCCTGGAGGGTGACTCACTTCCAGGACCGAAGGATTAGGGTGCTGGAGACCACAGACCAGAGGGGCCAGTATGAGTATGAGGGGGCCTGGGGTCTTGAAGAGGGCACCTGGAGAGGGGCCCAGTTGCAGGATGAAAGGGGAAGCAGATTGAAATCCCGAGGCTGGAAGGGACCCCAGTTGGAAGGGGAGAAGGGGAGGGCGCTGGAGGTCAGAAACTGGAGGGGCAACCATTTGGAAAAGGCCCAGGAGATGGTCCCTGAGAATGGAGACCAAAGGGGGGCCCAGGAGGGAGATGAGAAGAGGAGGGGACCAGAGGTTGGCAGAGAGAGGGGACTGAGGTTGGAGGTCAAAAGAAGAAGGGGCCTAGAAGATACAGTGGTCCAGCTGGGGGACATGAGAGTTCCAGGCCTGGAGAATGGAGATGAAGGGGGACTCCAGTCTAGGGGCCCCAAGAGCAGAGCAGGACAAGGGGTGGAGTTGGGGGACCTAGGAGGGAGGTATCCAGGGCTGGGGAACGGAGTCCTGTGTGATACCCCCATGGGGGCTGTGTTTGAGGGGGACCCAAAGTGGGCAGTGACAAAGAGGGTACACCTGGCCACAGGGGACAGCCTGCAGAAAGGAGGTGAAGGGGAAGGTCCAAAGGAACCAAAGAGGCCTTGCCACCCCCCAGGGGACAGGGAGTTGGACTGGGAGCCCCTGGCCAAGTTCCGAGCAGCCTGCGGGCCTGAGCTGGCAGACCTGGTGGCCGAGGAGCTGACCTTCGCCAGGCAGCACGGGACCCGGGATTTCCACTGGACTGGAGCTGGCTTTGCCCTTAAGGACGGCACCTCGGACTTCTTCCTGGACGGCGCTCTGACACACTGCAGCTGCTCCATCCACGCCGCCCGGCATCTGCCCTGCCGCCACCTCTTCGCAGCCCGTCTCCTCACTGGGGCAGCCTTATTCCACATGGACCTGCTCAGGGATTGCTGGGGGAGAGCCCCAGAGCCCTGACCCTTCCAGCCCGTGCCTGCCACCCTCCCCTGGGAGGGTGAGAGAGCATCCTGCGATTCCAAAGATTAACAGAGGTGAGGCCCAGGGACCTCCCCCCATGCCCTCTGGCCACCTTCTGGGTCATCCAGGGACCTGGTCTTGGCAGTTGGCCTCTCAGGGTCAGAGGGGAAGCTGACAGTGGTCTCAGGTCCTGAAGCCTCAGCTGCGGGAAGGTGATGCTGGCCAGGGTGGCTCCTGAGGGAATGTGTGCTAAGAGGTATAGACAGGGTCAGCTGGGGCAGAAGGCAGGAAGGGGGCATGGCTGGGGGAGGGGGAGGAACAATGCTGAAAGAGATGGGGAGAGTCGGGGCAGGAATGGGCTGCTCAGTCCAGGGAGTGGAGAGGGTGCAGGGAGAAAAACTAGGGTAAGAAGAAATGAAGGAGAGGTGGAGGCAGGTGTGGGAGGAGAAGGAGACAAATGGAGGAGAGAGGTCAAGAGAAAGGACAGAGATGGAGAGCATGGGCAGGTGGGAGAAGAGATGGGGAGCAGGAGACCAGGCTGGAGGAGGGGGAGTCAAAACAAAGGAAAGGTATGGGAGATGAGGGCAGAAGCAAGGGAGATGGGATTTGGGTATTTCTCATCCTCCAGCTGGTCATTCCCAAGCAAGACAGGGTCAAGGGGTGACTGGGCATCTGGTGGGATGGTGTGGAGACTCTCCAGTGGGGGAGGGGTCTGTCTGACTCTTGCGCTTCAAGATTGGAATAAAGTGGTATTATTTTGGTTTTTGTGCTGAGATATTGGCTTCCAGGGGGAGGGTAGGAGGCACAGATCCAGAGGGTAATTGAGATGGCCCCAGCATTCCCTTTTTCTTTTTCTTTTTTTCAATTCCTTCGTTCTTCCTATCACCAAGTCCTGCTGGGGCTAGAAGGAATGGAGGAACCACAAATGATTCCTCCCCAGGGCAGCTCAGGTCTCATCCTTCCCTGCTTGGAGCAGAGCACCATGATGGCAACCTCCCAAAATCCATCAGTTCTACCCTCGATTGATTAGTCCGTGGCAGATGTGGCACGCCCGGCCTGGGACCCAGTCCCAGCCAATAAGTCCTCCTGGAATAAGAGCAGGAAACATCTGATGGAAGTTCTCTCCCAAGAAGAAGACTCAGAGGGAGATGGTCCAGCACTGCTTGCAACCATCTTGGGACAGTGTGAGAATGAAGCCATCACTGAGGATGACTGAGTTAAGAGATGAAGAAAATCTGGGTCCTTGCTTGGCCTAGTTGAGTTCCTGGAGACTGTCCTATCTTGGGGCTTCTTAGGTAAGAAAAGATTTTAAATATTTATAGAAGTTTGAGTTGGGGTTTCTTTTATCACAAATGACAAGGAGAGCAGGGGCTGAATTCTTCTGCAGTTGGTAAAAACCCAGGTTGAAGCAATTCAGCCCTTTTCAAACTTTAATGTGGGGCCCAAAGTTCTAGCAGGCTTTCCGATACGCTGTTGGTGCTGGGTGAGGGAGCACACTTTGAATAGCAATGGGGGAACTTAAAGTAAAAGGTGATTCAGTGGTTCAAGTTTTGCCAAAAGTCAAAGGCTGTGAGTGCAACTGAACCAGTGGCTCAATGTCAGGTTTCTCCCTCTCACTTCTGCTCCTTTGTGTGATGGTTTCTTAAAGAAGGCCCTCTGTTTTATCTGAGAAAGATAGCTTTTGGAAGCCCCAATCTCACATCCTCATATCTTGATCCCAAAAGACCTCTCTACCAGCATCTATATATGAAAACTCAAGGAAGAAGTTGATTGGATTTACTGAGTGTATCAGTTATCTTATGGTTATGTTAATGCTGTGTAACAACCATAACACTTCATTTGTCTTGAGTCAGCTGGGGGGTCAGCTAAATCTTTGCTATTCAAAGTGTGGTCCAAGAAACACAGCATCAACATTCGTTGCACCTCTCTGCTAACAATCCATTGGCCAAAGCTAGGCAAGTGATTGAACTCAGGGCCAAGGGTAGGCAAGTCACTGCAAGGTTACCTGACAAAGGGCTTGGATTCAGGGAAGAGTGAAGAGTCGAGGCCATCAGTGCATTGTCTCCCACACAAGGTCACATGCTGAAGGCTGAACCAAGCACTGAGGCCAAGGAACAGAGTATTCCAAACCTCTAGTTCTCAGACTTGAACACACCCCAGGTGATTTCCTGGGGGGCTTGTTAAAATACAGATTGCTGGGCCCTCTCCCCAGAATTTCTGATCAGAGGTGGGGCCTGAGAATTTGCATGTCTAACAAGTCCCCAAATGATGTCAATGCTGCCCTTCGAGGAACCACACTCGAAGAACCATGGCTCTGTTCAGTCAGCCTGGACATAGGCCCATCCTTGTGGCAGGCTGACAGGGCAGACAGAATGGTCAGAGACAGAGAGTGGGGGCCGAGGGTCATTAAAGAAAGGAGGTACAAGAAATCCTGAGCAGGGGACACGACAGTGTTCCAGAGCAGACCAATATCCAAAACCTCTCCACTTGCCTGTTTCATCATTAGATTCTTGGATGTGGGCTATCTCATCTGTGAGGGGAACTGAATCAGTTCGTGAATTGATTCACCAAAGAGTACAAAGTTTCTTAAGGAGGGAAAGATCTTAGCAGGTACAATGATGGGCCAAGTCTAGGTAGGTCAGAGTGTGAGGGATGTGGATAGTGAGAGCAGCAGGGCCTTACGGGTGGAGGAGGAGGTGAGTCTTTTTTTTTTTTAACTTTCTCGAAAAATTAAAACAGACAAACCAACGACAAAAAGGAGGTGAGTCTATCCTGGGATCAATGGGAAGCCTTTAAAAGGCTTTAAGCAAACTGTACAGAGAAAACCCAAAGGTCAGCAACCCTCTATCCTCTACATGCCCAGCTCACAAGTAACATCACTACCTCCAGCCTCTGCTCAAATGTCACTTCCTCCTTAAAGCGCCATCCCTGAGCAGTCTGTGAGACACCTCATCCCCTTTCTCCGCTTTATTATTCACTTATCGCTCCTGAAATTATATCATTTATTTAACAGTCTAACATTGTGGTTAAACTACAGAGTACGGGTTTCCTTGCTTAACCTGTTCTCTGTTAGAATTCTCATCTGTAATAGTAGTGCCCTCCTCTCAGGGCTTTGTGAGGAAACATGAATTAGTGTGTGACTCATGTTTGCGGTGGTTATTAATAGCCAAACTCCCCCACCAAATATAAGCTCCTCGAAGGTAGGGGCCTTGTCTATTTTGTTTTCCACTGTATCCCCGATGCTAGAACAGCGTCTGGTGCAAAGTAAGCACTCGGAAAAATCCAAGAGTTAAAATGGCAGACTGGCCAAAAGGGCTGACGCTTCTTTACGCGTCATCGTTACCATGGTGACAGTCGAGGCTGCCCTAAGACTCCCAGCTGTGGTTACTTTGTTCCTACCCCCGTCCCGTTCACCCACTGGCCTCTTGTAACGCATCCGTCTACGGCCGGAGCAGCCAAAACAACTACAACTCGCAGCAGGCTGAGCGCCGCCAGCGCCTCTAAGCCGGAAACCCCTTTGCTAAGTATGGGCGCCTGCGCAATAGGATGTACTGCCTCCGCAGACTCTGAGGTTCCATCTGAGCATGTGCAGGCTCCGGGGCGTATCGGTGGGTGGGGAGAGGAGGGGCGTGAGGGCGGTGGGGCGGGCCTTTGCACGCTGAGCATTTTGGGATTTCCCTGTCTGTCTTTTTTCCGGGTCGGAGGGGTCTGGGTCTTGTGGCCGCCATCTCGGGGTGTGAGTGGGGAGAGGGGATCCGGCTCTCGTCCCCATGGTAATGGGCCGGGCTTGGCGGGCGGGAGGCGCGGAGGGAAGCTCGAGGTTGGCGTTGCCGTGATAACGCTGGGGCGCGGGGGTGAAATGAAGGGGGTTAGGGATGTCGCGGGAGGAATTAGAGTTAACAGCCGGGGAAGGGGGGTGTTAGTGGGGGAATGGAGGGTGTGCTGGAGAAATTGGTTTGAAATAGGGGAGTGGGGATGATATTAGGGGAATCGGGGGCGTTGGGAAGGAATGGGAGCGCTATGGTGAATCAGTAAGGGGATTGGGGGAGGTCATTGAGAACTGGGATGCTTTGGGGGAAGTGAGAATGCGGTAGGGAACATCGTGAAGTTAAAGTTATTGATAATTCAGCGATTATCTGTAGAGCTTCTGCGCCGTGCCAGGCATTGCCAGGTCTTGGGAATATAGGGGTGAGCGGGACAGACGCAACTATAGAGGGAATTGGGATTTTTGGAAGGAGTTAGGGTGGTAGAGAAAAAGGAGAGATGGTGGCCCCCATGGAGTGACTGGGGGCGAATGGGAAGAATTAGAGCTATGAAGAGAAGTTGGAGGGTTTATAAAGGAATTGGGGTATTGTATAAATTCAGTCACTATTTATAGAAGGTCAACTAAGTGCCAGCTTCTGGGAGTCACTGGAAATTCCTCAGTGAACAAAGTTAGCATTATGGGTAGGGTTACCCGATTTAGGGGGAAGAATGCCCAGTTAAATTTGAATTTCTGATAGATAATGCATAATTCTTTAAGTTACTATTTGTTGGCTATCTGAAATTCAGATTTAAGAGGGAGTTATTTGGCAACCCTAATTATGGGAAATCAGGGGTGTTTGGAAATAGTGGATTATTATAGGGAACATGGGGCATTATGGAGTAATTGGGTTGTTGGAGGAGGAGCTGGAAATAGTTAAGAAGATAGGGGTTTTGAGGCCAATACTGATGTTGGGAGGTGGTGGCTATGGGAAGTTCTTTATTTTTTAAAACCTTGTTATGGGAAAGTTCAACCATATTCTAGAATGGTTCAAATGACATGGGGAAGCTACTTGTACCCCTCTCTGCTTTGCACAGGTGCCAAGTTGAAACATCACCAACAACCCACAGAGGTAGTATTATTATCCCCCATTTTACAGATGAGGAAACTAAGGTCCAGACAGCTAAGTAACTTAAACAAAATCACACAGCTTGGAATTGGCCAAACCAGGATTTGGACCCAGACAGCTGGTCCCAAAGTCTGGGCTCTTTGTCACCCTGTAACACTCCCTCTGTAACTTTCAGGATAGGGAGTGGTGCATGATGGGAGCAGCGAGTGTCAGAAGGGCATTGAAAGAAAGTTAGAGAATTGGGCTGGCTGAGTGTAGTTGTAGAATTTTTATAAGGATGCATGGAGATTTGTAGGGAGCACTGGGAATGTTTTGACAGTAAGGGAGTTATGGGAAGAGTTTGCTATTTGAGGTGTTATGGGGAGTTGTATCACTGTGCTGTCCGTTAGAGGACTAGCTAGCCACATGTGGGTAAACTAGTTTAAGTTCATTAAAATTTTAAAAATTAAAAATGTCCTTCCTTCAATGCACCAGTCACAGTTGCAGTACTCAACAGCCCCATGTTGCCTGTAGTTACCATATAAAATAGCCCAGCTGTAGAACATTCTGTCGTTACAGAACATGTTAGTGGATAGCACTCTCGCATACGATGAGTTGGGGTATGAGAGCGAACATCAAGGGTTTCCTGATTCCTGACAGTCCCAGCTTATCTCATCACTCGCCCTCCCTTTTCCTCTGCCTCACCTGCAGCAGCCTTCTTCCTGTTTCCCAAACACACCAACCTTGTTACATTTTTCACCTCAGTTATTCCCTTCGCCTGGAATGCCCAGCCCAGCTCTTTACTCTCCTCAGGCTTAAATTTTACCTCCTCAGAGAGGATTTCCCTAATGCTAATGAAAGTAGCCCCCCCACCCTTGCCACCACCAGGAGCTGTCACACCTCCCCTAAATTCTTTCTTTTGGAAGACTCGTCTGTGTCTAAAATTATTCATTTATTTATTTGCTTATTATTTGCTGTTTTATTGTTGGCCTGTGTCCTGTTCGCTGTGGGACCCTGGCACAGGATGCGCTTGGTACATCACGTGGATCAAATGAGTGGGGGCTGCTTCGAATTCAGGAGCAGCAACTTACAGGGGATGTTAGGGTATTAGAGTATGAGAGAAACAGTCATAGGGGAGTTGGGGGGACATAGACAAATATTTATACCAAGATTTGGGTAATAAAGGAGAAATTAGCACACCAGGAGATAAGGGGTGCAGTAGGAAATGAACGAGGAGGTGATGGAGGAGAATTTGAGATGCCATATGGAATCAAGCATCATTGCAGAATTATGTAACCTTCCAGTGCCTCAGTTTCCTCATCTGTACAACGGTGTGAAAAATGGTATCAGTTTTGCAAGCATGTTTATCGATTAAATCAGTTTACATTGGTAATAGTACCTGGAATATTGTAACTAGTGCATACGTGTTAGCTCATGCTATTTGTTCCGGTTTATTAATGCTGCCATTAAGCAAAATACCAGAAATGGATTATCTCCTGTCAGGGAGGTTTATTTGGTCACAAAGGCACAGTCTGAAGGCCACAAATGTCCAGGGTAAGGCATCAACAATCAGGTACCTTCACTGCAGGATGGCCTTTGGCGTCCAGAAAACCTTTGCCAGCTTGAAGGCATGTGGCTGTGTCCACTTGCTCCCAGGTGGCGTTTCAAAATGGTGTTCTGCAAAATGTTGCTCTTGAACATATTGTTCTGTCTTAGCAGCAGCTGCTCTTCAAAATGTCATTCTCAGTTGCTCTGCTTCTGGGCCTGTGTGGCCCTTTTTAAAGTACTCCAGTGATCCAATAAAGACCCACCCTGAATGGGCGGGGTGACACCTCCACAGAAATTATCCGATCAAGCGCTTCACTCACAGTTGGTTGAGTCACATCTCCATGGAAACAATCAGAGGATTCCAATCTAATCAACATTAATATGGCTGCCTCCACAAGATTGCATCAAAGATAATGGTGTTTTGGGGGCAGTAATACATCCAAACCAGCACACTATTAAAATCAATTATTATTATTCTAATTGAATTAAGGTCTTTGAAAGAGTGAGGGGTGACAAAAGAATAAGGGGATCGTCGTTCAGATTAGGCGAAAGAAGCCATACAAGTCACCTAATATTTAGTAAGACAATTAATTCCCCCATTTTGGTCTTTCCTACCAGGTTTTGATTAGAGTAGCAGCTCTTCGCATATGTACCTTCCTAACCTGGCCCGTGCCGAGCCCAGGGCTGCACCTTGTTTGCTAGGTATATTTGTACTCTTCATTTAGTCATGTTTTCACCAACTGTATTTATTGAGCATCTATTGTGTATTTGGTTTGGGGATGCAAAATACAAATAAGACTAGCCTGTCAGTTCGGGGAAAAGCCTTTATAAAACATAACATTTGGGCGTGGTCTTGGAAGGAATTTTCAAAAGCAGGTGTTTCTGCAAATTGACTCTGTAACAAATAGTACAGGGGCCAGTGGGGAGTTTGGGGGCTCAGGAAGGGCATTTTAGGACGGCTTCTCAGGAGCCCAAGGCCAGAAGGGGGTGAATCAGATGAGGTGTTAGGGGGGGAGAGGGTGAGGGGCAGTCAGTCTCCAGGGTAAAGATTTTAATCTGAGCTGAGGACATGGGGAGCCATGGGAGGGTTAGAGCAGGAGCAGGGCAGCGTCATTCTAGGTGTAGAAAGATCCCTGGGGAGTTCATACCCGAAAGCACAGATACTGAGGGCTGGGGGCCCAGGGAGGAGGCTGGGGCCATGGTGCTGGCGGGAGAGGATGAGGCCCCGACTGAGCCATGTGGATGGTGAGGAGGGGACAGGCTTGGTAACTGGCTTCCCTTTCACTCTCAGCTGACATCTCTGGAGGCCTTATGGGAGCCAGGCCTCATACTGGGCTATTTGAGGGTCTCCTAGTAAGACGGAGATGCTTGCAGATGTAGGCATTCTAAGGGAAGGAGTGGTTACAAATGAGGGGAAAGGAACAGGCCTCAAAGGCTGGGCCCAGGAGCTTGGACTTTCTTCTGGGGAAAATGGGGAGCCATAGAGGGTTGTAAGCAGTGGGAGGGACAAGGCACATTTGGGAGGCAAGAAGCTCCTTCTGGGGATCGACCAATGAGGGAGCTTGTGCAACAGTCTAGAGATTGAAGGTATTGGCCAGGCCTCAGGCAGTGGCAGGGGGATGGTTGAGAGGGAGTCTTGACAGCCAGGAGGGTCAGGGCTTGGTGATGGTGGGCACTGGGGGGTGAGGACAGGGTGCCTCTCTGCAGCCTGCCCTGGGCCCCTGCTTAGTGGGGAGGCCGGGAGGGCAGTCGGCAGCCCCTCTTCTCTTTCCCCCTGCCCAGCCCAGCATGGCCATGGGGGAGCTGGGCCTGGGCCAGGAGTTCCGTTCGTGGCGCCAGTTCAGCAGCTTCTTTGACGACTGGTGCGAGCGGCACAAGGTCCTCTTCATCATTGCCAGCCTCAAGCCGCTAGTCTCCCCATGCCAGGACGCACCGTCCTTCCTGCCCAACCTGGCCGAGACCCTGCGCTTCCGCTTCGTCCGCTTCATCTGCAAGCACAGCGGCACCTACGTGGGTCAGAGCAAGGTGCAGCGCAACAAGCAGTGAGTCAGCCCCTGCTGGTCCTCCCTCCCCTGCTCCCGTCAGACTTATTTACACGGCCTGTCATCATGGGTATCATTAAAACCCAGCCAGGCGGCCTGGGTTCAAATCCCCCAGGCTCTGCCTCTTGATAGCCAGGTAACCTTCGGCAAGTTACTTAACTCCATTCAGTGCCTCAGTTTCCTTATTTGCAGAATGGGGGAGAAATATGATCACCTACCTCCTCAGCTTATTGCAAACACGAAATATGGTAACAGGAAAACACTTAGCACCATGTCAAACAGTCCATTTATAAGGCTTTCCATTTGTTTATTTCTTACTTTTTAATAACCGTGGATGCAGGGCTGATTACATATCTGGCTCTCTTCCCTATAGTGCTTCAGTCGTTTAAGTGATTACTTTATTTGCTCCTCAAAACAACCCTGTGTGTTTTGCCCAGGAATTCCGGCCCCTGGTTATGGGGATGGCTGAACACACAGCCCCCAACACTGGACAGATGAGATGGACATCAGTGTATTACTCACATCAGCTCACAGCGGGGCAGAGGACACCACATGCTGTGCAGGGCCACTTGGGGGGCAGAGCAAACAACCAGGGGCTGTGGGAGGCAGGCTTTGGAGCAGTAAGAGGGAGGGGTGTCCCCCTGGTTCCCACGGGAGGATGTGACAGGTTTGTCTGGATCATTCTGTGGGCTGGCAGGGAACTGACATCTCCCACTCTAGGAAAAGCAAGCACTGGGCCTGGTCCCTGTATAAGGAGAGCTGTTTAGCCTGGGGACCTTATCCAAGGAGCAGAGGGGGATGGGAACTTGTGGTGAACCATTTGAGGCCCGTCCAATCTTAACAGTGAGTCTTAGTTTTAGGCCTTAAACCACCAGTGTTTCTTTGCATTTCAACAACCCAAGACACCTTACATGGTGAAGTACAGCCCGATCTTGGAGAAGTTAAAAATTAAAACAACATTATGCTGAGTGAAAGAAACCAGACATGAAGTACAATATATTGTGTGATTCCGTTTATATAAAATGTAAATATAAATGAATTTACAGAGACAGAGTTAGATTAGTAGTTACGTAGGACTGGGGCAGGATAGAGGGATGGAAAGGTGACTGCTAAGGGGTAAGGTTTTTTTCTCTTTGGAGTAACAAAAATGTTCAAAATTGACTGTGGTGATGAATGCACAACTCTGTGATTATACTAAATGCCACTGCTTGTGCACTTTGGATGGATCATATGGTATGTGAAAATATTTCAATAAAACTGCTTTTAAAACATGAAGGCATGTATCTTACGATTATAGAGATCAGAAACTGAGGCACATAGAGATTAGGTAATAAAGGTTACCGAACTGGCACATGGTAGAGCTGGGATTTGAACCCAGGCAGTCTGGGCAGCCAGACCTGTCTCTTCCCTGCTCAGAATCTTCCCATGCTCCCATCTCACACAGTGTCCCACAAGGCCCTGCCTGATCAGGCCCCTCTCGGACCTCATGAGCTACCACCAGCCCCCTCGGGGCTATGCTAGCACATTCAGCACCTTTGGAGAATTGGAAGTAGGAACCCTTTCCCCTGCCAGCAGCAGCCTGAGCCTGGGCACATATTTTAGTGAGCAAAATGTGATTGGATTCAGCCTCCCTCGCCCACCCAGGTTGTGCCCCTGTGCAGTGGGGCCATTCACTTGCCCTGGGACCTTTGCACTTGCTGCTCTGTGTCTGGCTCACTCTTACTCCAGGGAGCCACATGATTCCCTCCTCTTCAGATCTGCTTTCAAAGCTCGTCTTCTTGGTGACCATCCTACTTCAAACAGCACTTTGTCCCTGTGCAGGAAAATTAACAGAGCAAGCTCAAGACTTGGTTCTTGACTGGCATTTCAGGAGGTTCCCACCATTCCATAAATAAGACAGGCTCACTGTGGGAAATAATACAGTTTACGCCAACACCTGCTTTCCTTCTGGGAGTCTGGAATTTTGTATGTGGCAGGCAGGTGGTGCCTACGTGACCTGCCCCTAAAATACCTTGGCATGGAGTCCAGTGGGTTCCCCTGGTGGATAACACTTCACACGCGTTACCATAATTCCCTTCTGGAGGAATTAAGCGCATCCCCGGCGACTCCACGCAGAGAGGTCTCTGAAGCCCAGGCCTGGTTTCCCATGGACTCCATCCACCCCATGTACTTGTTCCTTTACTGATTTCATTTTGTATCCTTTTGCTATAATAAATCATAGCTGGGAGTCCAGCTGTATGCTGAGTCTTGCAAGTTCTCCTAGTAGATCATCAAATCTGGAGTGGTTTGGGGGGATCCCCAACATACTCCCTTCCCTGCTTTATTTTTTCCCATAGTACTTTACCACCCTCAGGCCCACTTTACATTTTGCTATCTCCTCCTCTAGCATATATGTCCCAAGAGGGCAGGAATCCTTGTCAGTTTTGGGCTCTGCGCTCTCTGCAGAGCCTAGAACAGTTCTGGGCACATAGGAGGTACTCAGTATTGAATGGGTGAGTGGATGGCTGGATGGCTGGATGGATGGGTGGGTGGATGGATGGTTAGGTGGATGGGTGAGTGGATGGATGGATGGATGGATGGGTGGGTGGGTGGGTGGGTGGATGGATGGATGGATGGATGGATGGATGGATGGATGGATGGATGGGTGGGTGGGTGGGTGGATGGATGGATGGATGGGTGAGTGGATGGATGGATGGATGGATGGATGGATGGATGGATGGATGGATGGATGGGCGGGCGAGTGGATGGATGGATGGATGGATGGGTGAGTGGATGGATGGATGGATGGACGGATGGGTGGATGGGTGAGTGGATGGATGGATGGGTCTGTTGACTCTCTCAATGAATAACCGTGCTCCTCCCCCCCCTTGCCTCAGGGCCTTTGCACCAACAGTTCCTTCTGCTTTGAGTGGGCTCCCCCCTCAGTCTCCACAGGGCTCATTCGTTACCTCACTCCCTTCAAGTCTGAGCTCTAAAGTCATGCCATGACCCCTCTACCTAAGATAGCACCCCTTCCCGGCCACTCCCTGCATTATATCTGGCCTCAGCTCTTATCACCTGTTTTACTGATTGATTTATTTACAGTCTGTCTCCCCAACTAGAACGTACAGGGCTTCGCTTTGTATGTGGCTGAACCCCTAAGGCCTGTGTTCCTGACACACAGTAGGTGCAAAATATATTTGTGGAATAAATGAATGAAGTTTCTAGCTGCCTGAACACATGACCCTTCTCACTGTCCACTCCCCCACCCCCCAGGAGAGAGAAGATTGACTGCCCGGCCACACTCACCCTCCGTTTGGGCCCCAGGAGGGACCGCCTGGTGGTGACCGAGGCCACCCTGGAGCACAACCACCAGCTGGCCCCCCTGGAATTCACCCGCTGCTTCCGGCGCCACCAGCTAGAGGCCTGCCTGGGGCTGCCCATCCGCATCACCAACAGTGTGTCCAAGCGCTTCCTGGCCCTTGATCTGGTATGGAACCTAGAGGAATACAGCCGTGACAAGGACAAGGGCATGTGCGAGCTCCTAAGCCAGCTGGATGCCCTGTTCCGTGCCGACCCAGGGGCCAAGGTCAAACTGGTGTTCCAGGAAGACGCAGCGGTCCTCAACTCCATCTTCCTGGCCACCTCCCACATGCAGGCACTGGCCCGTGCCTGCCCCCACCTGCTCTTCCTGGACCAGGCTGCCTGCCTGCCAGGCAATTTTGAGCTCTATTCTGTGCTGTGCCAGGATGCCAACGGGCGGGGGCGTGAGGTGGCCTACTGCCTGAGCCAGGCCGGCACGCCCAACCTCCTGGTGTTCATCGTGGCCTCGCTGGTGCAGAGCGTGCCCGAGATCAAGGCGCGCGTGGAGTGCCTGACAGTGGGGGCAGCACTCCCAGGCCTGGACGCCCTCCAGGAGCTCCTGCCCCATGCCAGGGCACAGGTGTGCCGGACGCAGGTTCTGGAGGTCCTGGGCAGGCAGGCGCAAGAACTGGCGGGGCCAGGGCAGCGGCAGCTTGTCAACCTGCTGCACAACCTGGCTCACGCCGCCTCGTCCAAGGTGTACAACCAGTACCTCCGCACCCTGAAGGACACGGCCCCCCTCGAGTTTCTCCGTTACTTCCTGGAGGCCTGGCACCCCCACAGGGATGCCTGGGTAGCCTGCTGGGCCTACTGCCACAGCGGGGTGGAGGGCCAGGGCCCCTTTGTGGACCACTTCGGCAGCCACCGCCAGAAGCTCCTGCCTGTCTTGGCCACGGAGCCCTTGTTGGCTGGCCTGGTGCGGGGTCTCCTGGAGCTCGAGAGCCTGGCAGCTGAGCTGAGGACACTGCCCGCTGAGGAGGTGGCCCATAAGTACCAGCAGGCCTGGCCCGCAGAAGCAGCAGCCCTGGTGGCAGAGGAGCTGGCCCTGGCGCGGCACGGGGCAGTGGGCGCCATCCGGCCAGCTGGGGATGGGGGGTTCATCCTTGAGGGGAGTGGCGGGGGACAGGGGGCCACCTTTGCCATAGGGCCTGACTTGGCCTCTTGCAGCTGCTCCATCTTCACCGCCAGCCACAGACCCTGCCGTCACCTCTTTGTGGCACGCCTCTGGGCTGGGAGGGCGCTCTTCGATGCCAGCCTGATGCCCCCAGGGGACGACGGGTAAGGTAGTCTGGTCTGCAGTCTTCGTTGACTGGCTGCTTTTAGCAAATGGAGTGAAGGAAAACACTGAGAAGTTCCCTTCCCGCTTCCCGCCAGCTCACTCCAAATTGAGGCTGACCCTGTCTTGGTGAGCCCCGGCCAAGTAGTGTCCAGGGAAAGGAGGGCAGGAAGAGGAGTCACATGTGCCTATTTCCTTGTAAGAATAAAAGGAGTTTGTGGGATATTTTAAACCCTGCTGCCTCGAGCTAATTATGTCTTCAAGACAAGGGAAAATAACATGCTGGAGGGGAGTGAAATATGGGGCAGGGGAACACAGAACAGAAAGGTGGGGCCTGAATTAATTGCATAAAGAATGCAGTCACTGCTCCAGGATCACAGTAAGTCACTTCCCCTTTCCATCTGGAAAATGAGGGGACTTGATTGAATGAGTGATTTTAAACATGGGTGGAGAGACTTGAGTACTGGGTATGATTTCACATAACGGGTTTTGAGGTTAGAATTGTCTGAACCTTCCTTGACAAGGTATTTTCAACTATCCAGTCAAGCTCTAAGGTTCTTTGGGACAGGGAGAAACAGGAGAAGCAATCGATGGGACAGGTTGTGAATAGAGAAAAGTGTAAAGGAGTAAAGAGAATATCAGGGATCTCAGGGTAGTGAGTGACAGGAACCCAATTCACACTAGCTCAAGAACGAGGAACTAAGAGGTAGGCTAGGTTAGGCTGCAGTAACAACCACAAAGTCGCAAACGTTTTCTCTAAAGGACCAGGTGGGAAATATTTTTGACTTTGCAGGAAATACAGTTTCCATGGCAACCACTAAACTTTGCCTTTATGGAGGGAAAGCAGCCATAGCCAAGAGAACACCGAGGGGTGTGGCTGTCTTACAACGATATTTCTAAGGGCTTTGCAATATGTCGTGGCCTGCAGTTTGAAAACACAGGGTTAGAAGCTCTTCCCCTGCCTTCTGGACTTTATTTTTTTCTGAGTGAACAGGGGCTCACATTTTACCAACTCTTCTCCCCTGTGTTGTTGTTATCTTAGTTGGAAATAAGTAGCAAGGCTCTTCCCCATCTTTGGCTCCGGTTTATACCCGGAGAGAAGCCCAAGACTCTGCAGTTGGGGGGATTCAGTGGATGCCCCTTTCACCTGTTCTCCTGGAGTACCCACCACTTGCCAAGCACTGGGCAAGGCACCAGGGAAGGTGACTGCATGGACCCTGCCCTCTCTGAGTTTCTTTTCTAATGGGAGGTCAAGTAATTAAAAGCCATCATACACTAGGAAGAAAATAAAACCAGGCAATGCGTCAGTGACAGAGGGGACCCGCTTTAGATAAGATGGTCAGGAAAGACCTCTTTGAGGAGGGGCCATTTGGGCTGAGAGCTCTAGGCCTGGAATGAGCTAGCTATGGGAAGATCTGGGGAAAAGCTTTCCAAGCAGAGAAAACACTAAATTTGAAGCCCACGTGGTAGATTAAAGAAGGCTGTCGATTCTTTTCTGCTCCTCCCATCGAGAGGAGGCAGTTTCCCCACCCCTTCAATCTGGCACTGTGTCTTCTTTGACTAAAGGCTGCAAAAAATAGTGCTGCTGTGTCATTTGAGGCAGAGCCCAGCGAGCCTATGCAGCGTCTGTCTTGGCTGCTTAGAACGCTCCTTATTGGAGCTCAGCTGCCCTGGAGAAAAGCCCAAGTGAAGGAGGACTGAGCTCTCTCCCTGCCAGCCCCGGAGCGAGTGAGGCCATTTTGGACCATCAAATTGTCCCAACATCCAGCCAATACCTCCTGCATCAGAACTGCTCAGCCAATCCATAGAATCGTGAGAAATTAGAAACTTGTTTTAAGCCACTAAATTATGGGGTGGTTTGTTATGCAGCAACAGATAACTGAAATAAGCTGGTATTCAGAAAGGGTTTGTCAAAGTCATAGAACTGACAGAAGGCCAGTGTGACTGGACTGGAATGAGGGGGAGAACGGTACAACATAAAAACCATGCGGTGCTTCACCTGCCAAAGTAGAGTTGGTGCTTTATTCCAAATGTATTATGAAGCTGTTGGACGATTTTTTGCAAGAGTGACATGTTCTTAAGAACAGAAGGGACTGTTAGGAGCAAGGATGGAAGCTTAGAGCTCAAAGAGAAGGGTGTGGCAGGCATCCCTAAGAGAGATGCCAGGATGCTGGCACCCTAAAGTCAGCTGGTGGTGTTAGCAGAGACAGGCACATGGATTCGAGAGATACTTGGAGATAGACTGGAGCAGGACACTTGGAGGAGCGTGGGTCCAGTGCAGGAAGGTTGGCATTAAATACATAAATGAGGAAAATAGAGCAACTGGGCAAGGTAAATGCAGATGACCTGGATTCTAATTCCAGCTCTGCTACTTAACTAGCTGTTTGACCTTGGGCAAGGGATTGGCCCTCTCTGTGCCTCTGTTTCCCCATCTGTAAAATGAGAATAACAGTCATGTCCATCTCATAAGTTTGAGGATTAACTGAGGTAACCCATGGAATGTACTGCCTGTCATCATCAAAATTATTTCAGAGCCTGGAGCAGGAGTTGGAGCACACCAGGTCTTGCCTTCTTGTCCCCTTCTGTTCCCCAACATTTCCTCACTGCACCTGGGAAGAACCCTGAGGCTCTGAAAAAAAAAATGATTTGAAATTCACTCTGCCAAAGCAGGTCACCTCAGATGATTAATCTGCAGACCTGTGTTCTTTGTGGCATCAATTGACAGGAGGTGGGTAGTAGCAACTCCTCTCTGTAGACATGCAGAACCCTGTCTACACAGATCTCCACATGCTCTTTTTGGCTTATTCGCATGCTGGGATTTAATTAACCCTGGACTACAATGTGCCATGTGGTTTACCTATATCATCACAATCCCCC
Organism: Bradypus variegatus; assembly: GCA_004027775.1. Classification (NCBI taxonomy): domain Eukaryota; kingdom Metazoa; phylum Chordata; class Mammalia; order Pilosa; family Bradypodidae; genus Bradypus; species Bradypus variegatus. Next base: position 11,908 of record PVKY010000284.1, on the reverse strand, counting down.
CCCCAAAACCCCAAAATATGGGCAATGTGCCCATTATCCAGCTGGAGAAACTAAATCAGAGAGGTTTGGTGAGTTGCCCAAGGTCACATAGCAGAAAGGGGGTTCATCCCCATGATCCCCCAGTTTCAATGGTTCTCATTTTAGCAGACAGAGCACCTAGCTGGAGTCACAAAGACCTGGGTCCCATGACGGCTCTGTCACGTGCTCGTGGAGGCTCGCTCTCTGAGCCTCAGTTTCTTCACGTTGGTATGGGGATAATACGAACCTACCAGGGTTGTTCTGAGAATTGAAAATAATGTGCTTAGACTGTCTCATACATGCTAAGTATTTTAAAAAGTTGTCGTTATTATATATCAGCCCACCTTTGTCCCTTTTTCTGAGAGACTGAAGTTGTGGGTTGACGTCCGAAGGGAATTTGGTGACACTGCATGGCAAGGGTCTCCATGATTGTCTTAGACCCAAGCAAATTCATAACCCCTCACTGGACCAGATATATGGTACGCATGCGCCGTCAGGCAGCCGGAAGCGCTTCTGCCCCGATGGATGGAGAGTCCTATGAACCGGAAGTATACCTGGACGGAAAGGTGCAACGCTCGGCACTAAGTGGGATGGGGGAAGCAGTAAAGAGGCGGCGAAGTTTGGGAAGAGAACTGATGAATCTGAAGGGTACCGGGATAGCCTGACGACGGCGGCGGCGGTCCAGTCAGTCTCTAGTTGAACAGGACTCACTTCATGCCTCGCCCCCCCTTCTTGGGTAATGGTCTCGCCCGATTCCCGTTTTCTTTTGCCACTGCAGGACATACCATGTTTTCCAGCAGAGGGATGGCGGGGGTGCGGAAGGGACCATTCGGCGGGCGAGATCATTGTCGCGGAGGTCGGGGGGAAATGCTGGGGGTAAGGTGATCACACAGTTGGAAGAACAGAGGGAGCTTCGGGAGACCCTAGTCTGAAGGGTAGGGCTGTAACTGGAAGACCTTTGTTAGGAAAAGAAGGCGAGGCCTATGGTGGGTGAGTTCGCTGGGTAGGCAGGTGGAAGTGGGCGAGTTCATTGTGTGTCCTAATGAAGGGGATGTAACTGGTTGGAAGAGGCCACTTGTTTATGGGGGGATTCGGGCATTGCTTGGAGGTGACCTGTGCGTGTGTGAAGGGGGAGGGTGCTAGTTGGATTGATGGGGGAGAGTCAAAAGTGAGTGTTTGAGGGTGATGTGTTTAAATTATGCCTTGAAGCAGGCGTTAGATTCCGACAGAGGCTTTTTTTTACAGGAAATGTAAGGGGGCAGGTGCAAATACCCCTGGTGGAAGAATTAAGGACCTATTTGCAAAAGGAGGGGCTGTGCTTTGGAATGTAAAGGCCACATGCAAATACGTGAGGAGTGAAGCTGGAGAGGATGGGGGCCGAGGCTGGGGTGGGGTGCAGATTTCAAAGGGGCCTGGAAGCCCACTGAGGAGCTAGACTCTGCCTAAGGGGTTCCAAGAAGTCAGGGGGAGGGGCAGGGTCAGCTCTGGGTGTAGAAACACCCCTTTGGGGTCACAGGGAGGATGGACTGAAGGGATCGAGGCTGGCCGACATTCTAGACAGGAGAGGAGGAGACCTGAGCTGGAGCCAGGGCCAGAGAAGGAGAGGAGAAGACAAGGCAGAGAGAAATGCAGGAGAGACAAGGAACAGGGGGTGAAAACTGATGGGCTTGGGGGTGGGTGGGGGTGAGAACAGCCCCTGGGGGTCTGGCCCAGTGACGGGGAGGGCAATGAGGCCTTCCACAGATGGGAACCTGGGAGGACCAAGGGGGTTGTGGGAAACTCGGAGGTCAGTGTAGAGGTGGTGAGTGTGAGGCATCTGCTTGTGAGGGGTTGCAGGTTGGCTGGGGGTGCTCAGGAGAGAGGTCGTGGCGCTGTCAGCTGTGCTTGGTCATTGGTGCTGTGAGGGTGCATGAGACAGGGAAGTCAAGGGAGGTGGGAACAGGCCCAGAGGCCTTGGCCCCAAGGGCCTTGAACACCAGATTGAGGAGCTCTGGGATAGCTGGGGAGGAACAGGGTCAGCTCTGGGTGATAGAAAGACCCCTCTGGGGCCATGTGAGGGTGGAATGGAGATGAGCAAGCTGTGGGGGGCAGTGGGGAGGCTTGGCACTGATGGGCATGAGCAGGGGTCAGGGATGTGGGGATGGAGAGAACAGTGTATAGTTGGTGACTGAGCCCCTGGGAATATCCCACATCCCTTGAGGAGTGTCCTGGAGAGAAACAGTCTCCCAGGGTTCTGGCCTTGGTGACCAGTCAGACAGTAAGACCTAGGAAGTGATCCCCGCCCCTTCCCACTCCCACGTGAAGCATGAAGACATGCCTCCCAGCCACCTGCCTGAGACCCACCTTCTCTCTCCCTCAGACCCCTTTGTCCCTTCCTCACAGTCCAGAGCTGACTAACAACAGCCCCACCTCATCCCCACCTCCACGTCCTGGGCCCAAAGGCCACGTCAGGGACAGACCCCACTCCATGAAGGCAGGAGATGGAGAAGTGGGTCTTGGAGACCCCCCAGACTGTCGGGGCTTGGATCCATCTCAACTGAGGACACTCCCAGAGGAGCCTGAGGCACCAGTGGAAGAGGTGAGTCTCTCCCCTCCCCGAGACGTTGGCCCTGCACAGAAATAAAGTTTTAGGGAGTCGTGGGTGTGAGTCCTGGCTCTGGCCTTGTACTGTGCCCACCCTGCCTGAGCCTCAGTTTCCACTTCTTCGTTGTTGTAGGGATTCCAAGTGATGGTGTCAGGTGTAGAACAGTGCAAATAGATGTGTACATTGTTTTTGGATCTAGGACAAGAATCGATGGGAGAGGCACGATCATGCTGGATCTCAAACATGACAGGCATTTGGGAAAATGCCTGTTTTCTCACTTCCTCCTCTTCTTGCTTCTTGCTTAAATGTCACCTTCTTAGTGAGCTTTCCCAAGTCAGACCCTTTAAAATGATACCCTCACCCTACCCCTGGCATTTCCTATCCTTCCCTCCTGCTACATTTCTCATTTTTTGTAAAAAATGAAGCTATTGTCTTCAAGCTAGTTTTAATGAAAAAGAGTTGCATACTAGTTCACAGTAATGAATACTCCTCTATAGAAGCTGGTTTTCAGGAAAACTTTGGTATACAAACTCATTTTCAAGAAAACCATTGTATATCAGTTCATTTTAAATTATTGTGTACAAGCTAGTTTTCATGAAAACTGTTGCGTTCAAACTTCACATTTTATTTATTTCATTATCATCTGCCTGCCAACACTAGAGGGCAGAGAGTCTGCCTCTTTTGATCACTGCTCTATCGCCAGAATCTCGAGCAGTGGGTTAGCACCTGGCAAGGTAGTTGGGCTGTTGAATGGTGAGGAGTGTCCCCTCTCCCGGAGCTCTGCTTTCTGAAATCTGTTGGGCAGGGTGCTCATGTGTAAGTACTTTTCAGCAGCCTCTCCTGGCTTTTCTGATGTGGGTGCTCTGAGGACCACGCTTTGGTGCAGTCCAAACCTTTCATTTCTCAGATGAGGAAACTGAGGTTCAGAGAGACCTCTCACCTTCCCTGAAGTCACACAGCACGTGCCAGCAATAGAAACAGCTGGCTTGGGTCCCAACCAGGAGGGGCCAGTCATTGCTGGGTGATATTGGAATCTCTCCTGTCCCTCTCTGGGCATTTGGGTCCCCTGTCTATCAAATGAGGATTCATTGTTATGGAGAGGCAGGGTAGTGCTGTTCATAACCCCAGTCTGCCTCTTACTGGCTATGTGATCTTATTCAGATTTCTTAACCTCTTGTGCCTCAGTTCTCTCCTCTGTCCAAAGGGGATAATAAAATATCCATCTCATAGAGTGAGATTTCAATGAGTTAACCCCACATAAAGTGCTCAGAACAGTGTCTGGCATCCTCTAAATTGTCCAGTAAATATTAGCTGATCACATTATCTCTAATACCGTGGCTAAGGGGTCTGTGAACATACTGAGGAGGCTGGAGAGCATTGCATCAGTGAGGGTAGCTTTAGAGCCTGACTTTCCGGATTCAAATCCTGGCTCTTCCATTTCCAACCTCTGTGACCTTGGACAAGCGACTTAGCCTCTCTGAGCCTCAGTTTCCCTGGTGATGAGTGGGTTATGGTGAGCACTCAATATAGCGCCTAGTATACAGAAAGTGCTAAATAAATGCTTTTCTTGTTTTTTAAAAAACTTTTCCCTGTAGTAATAGACTACTCAAAATTTCCCATTTTAACCACTTTCAGTGGCATTAATTGCATTCACATTATTGTGCTAGCATCACTACCATCCATTACCAAAACATTTTCATCACCTCAAACGGAAACTCTGCACCTGTTAAGCAATAACTCCTCATTCCCCACACTGGCCAGCCCCTGGTAACCTGTGATCTATTTGTCTCTATGAATTTGCTTATTTGAGGTATTTCATATAAGCGAGATCACCAAGTAAACTTTTTAGTAGCAGTGGCCCCTCTATGTTTAGAGTCTCAGCAGCAAATGGTAGGCATTAGCTTCCTACTGCTGCTGTAACAAATAATCACCAACTTGGTGGCTTAAAACAACACACATTTGTTTCCTACAGCCTGGGGGTCAGAAGTGAGAAATCAGTTTCACTGCCCCGAAATCAAGGCGTTGTCAGGGCCATGCTGCCTCCAGAGGCTCTAGGGAAGAATCATTTATTTGCCTTTTCCAGCTTCTAGAGCTGCATTCCTTTCATTCCTTGGCTCACGGCCCCTTCCTCCATCTCCAAAGCCAGCAACATAGCATCTTGCCTGGCATCACATTGCTTTCTGCGTGAAATCTCCCTCTACCTCCTTGTTATGAAGACACTTGTGATTATATTTAGGGCTATTCACATACTCCAGGATAATCTCCCCATCCCCATAACCTTAATGTAATCACATCTGCAAAGACCCTGTTATCATGTAAGGTTAACATTCATAAATACCAGTGATTAGGCCCTGAGTATCTTTGAGGGTCATTAGAAAGCTTAATTCAAACTTGCATAAACACACCGAAAGGGTGATTGATTGCCTCCTCCAGCCAAGAAGCCAACATTTGGGAACAGACTGTGGTAAACCAGTGATGACGCAGCTGCAATGTCCGGGCAAGAGATGATTTTTGCTGGGAGGAGGGTGGTGACTGTGGAGATGGCAAATGGACTGATGCTGGGTTTATTTTCAAGATAGACCTGGCAGGTTTGCTCAGGGGTTGGATGAGGGTGTGTGAGCGAGGTGTCAGGTTTTTGCCTGTGCACTTGGGAGGAAGGCAAACACTGCCTTTTGCTGAAATGAAGAGTCAGCAGGAGAGGCGATGGCGGAGGATCCGGATTTCGGTATCACCCTGTTGCCTCCGCATCACTATTCCGCCGGGCGGGGGGTACCGTTATCTCCCCATTTTTACAGATGAGGCGGCTGAGGCCCCATGCCCGGCAGGTCGGGGATGTCTGGGGACTGAGGCCCTCTCCCCTGATCCCCCAGGCGCCCGGAGGAGCCGAGGCTGAGGCTCCGGCCCTGGTGCAGCTCATCGATGAGCACGGGGCCTACTCGACGGCGCGCCTGGTCTCCGACGCAGCGGCGGCGGCGGGCTCACCCCAGGACGGCCCCGAGCCCCGCGCGGGACTGGTGGGGCCCAGGCCGTTCGGCTGCGCGGCCTGCGGCAAGGCCTTCAAGCGCGCGTGGGAGCTGCTGAGCCACCAGGTGGTGCACACGGCGGCGCGGCCCTTCCGCTGTGGCCTGTGCGCGGCCGCCTTCAAACGCCACTCGGACTGCAAGAGCCACCGGCTGGTGCACAGCGACGAGCGGCCGCACCGCTGCGACGCCTGCGGCAAGCGCTTCAAGCGCGCCAGCAACCTGCAGGTGCGGAGCAGGGCGGGAGCGTAGGGGGCAGGGCCTGCGGGGAGGAGCCGGGCCAGTGGGCGGGGGCCTGAGTGGAGGGAGGGGCTTGTGCCGGATGTGGGGGCGGGGCCTGCGGAGCGAGGGTTAGAGCACGGCGGCGGTTTCCTTCAGGTGGAGGTAGAAGGGGTTGTAACAGTGGGTGTACACGTCTGCTAGGAGGCGGAAGCAGCAGGGAAAGGTGGAAGGAGAGGTCTGGAGAAAGGCCTGCCATTGAGGGAAGTGGCAACGTGGATGGTCATTGATGATAGGATATGGGGGTGCGTTTGTGAGGCGGGTGAGAAGGGGTCAGATTTGGAGGGAGAGGGCAGTGGCAAGGGGAGCAGTGGGGCCAGGGTTGGGGGAGGACTGAGGTGTGTTGAGGCAGATGGGGGGAAGGAAATGTTCTGGGATCGGCCCGTAGACGGCTCTGCTCCTGGGGCCCTCTCTTGGATCGCTCAGGTTACTGGGCGCTGCTCGGACACTGTGTTGGCTGCACCCCTCCCAATGGGGCCAGGGGGACATGACTCCTGAAAAAGGGACCCTGGAGTTTTCTACTCGAGGTGCCCCAGGCTACGTCCACGGCCTGGGTAGGCCTCTCTCCCATATCCACCACCCCAGCGTGTGCGCTAGGCAGAAGGGGTGACAGGGCAGCTTGGATTTAGGGCTGGGCTTCCCGTATGTGTGTGCCCCTCCCTCGAGAGGAAAAGAAGGGGACAGGAATCCGGGCCACCAAGCTGTAGTGTGGAACTCTGAGGATTCCAATAATTTTAAATTTGAATCTGGCCTTCCAAGTCATTGTCAGGGTCTTTTGTCAAGGTAGAAGGATAGAACATATTTGAATAGTTTGTTAGCTTGATTTATTATTTTAAAAATGTTTAAATATCTAGTATGTGAGCCTCCATTTGGTCTCTTGCCCTGGAACCTGCAAGAGGCAGGCGAGGCTACCTGCAGGGGTGTGTCCTCCAGGGGTGAGCCGCTGCCCCTCACTCTGTCCTGTGTCTGCCCCCAGGAGCACCGTCGCATCCACACGGGCGAGCGCCCCTTCCCCTGCCCGTCCTGCCCGAAGCGCTTCAAGACGCCTTACGAACTGCACCGCCACGAGCCGCTGCACGCCTCTTCGCGGCCCTTCTCCTGCCCGGACTGCGGCAAGGCCTTCGCCGCCGGGCCCGCCTTGCTTCTGCACCGTCGGCAGCACTGCGAGGACAAGCCCTTCGTCTGCGGGGAGTGCGGCAAACGCTTCACGTACGGGCACAGCCTGCGAGTACACGAGCGTGTGCACACTGGCGACCGGCCCTTCGTCTGCCCGCTGTGCGCCAAGGCCTTCAAGCAGTCCAACGCGCTGGCCTCCCACCACCGTGTGCATTCGGGCGAGCGGCCCTACCGGTGCGCCACCTGCGGCAAGGCCTTCAAGCAGTCGTCCTACCTGGCCATCCACCAGCGCGCGCACACGGGAGAGCGGCCCTACCCCTGCGAGGCTTGTGGCAAGGCCTTCTCCAGGCCCTCGCTGCTCCTGCAGCACCGCCGCGTGCACAGCCCTCTGCGCCCTTACGCCTGCCGCTTCTGCCCCAAGCTCTTCAAGGACCTGGCCTACCGTGCAGTCCACGAGAAGGTGCACACAGGAGACACGCCCTACAAGTGCAGCGTCTGCAGCAAAGGCTTTGCACATCCCAGCAACCTGCTGCAGCATCAGAGGGTGCATCGGGATGGATGAGGGTGGGGGCATCGGGAAGTGGGGGGCAGAGGAGGGTTCAGTGTCCTTGGAGCTGGAGTGGGAACTTTGGGAGGGAGCATAGCCATGTCCAGTTGAGGCTCTACCTAGGGCAGCACAGTTGGTTGGGACTATCTGCAGTGACATAGCTCTGTCTGTTCTAGAGCTGCACTAGCCCCTAGCCACATGTGGCTGTTGGGCATTTGAAATATGGCTGGTGCAACTACAGACATGATTTTTTGCGTGTTTAATGTTTAATTTTCAAATAGTTCAGGACTGCCAAGATGTTGCAAAAATAGCAGAGACTTCCCATGGGCCCCTCACCAAGCTTTCCCCAATGATAGTATCTTAGATAGCGATAGTCCAGTGTCAAAACTGGGAAAACGATGTTGGTACAATACTGTTCACTCAGGTAGAGATCTTATTCGAATTTCACCAAAAATTAAATAAATTTAAAAATTTATTTAATTTTAATTAACTTAAATTTAAAGCTAGCTGCTGCCAGATTGGGCAGCAGAGGTGTAGGACACAAAGACACCAGCAGCAAGGCGTCTCCAACAGTGGTTTGTGACATTTGAAGAATTATACACGTGCATGTGAACCGTGAAATACTCTTGAGTAGGACCTTCAAAGGGCTTCTAACAAGACTGTTGGTGCTGATGTCATCCTTAAGGCACGGACTTCCCATTGGAAGTTTTAAGGGCATCTGGGTAACCACAAATACAAGTGGGAGCTGTAGGAACCTGTCTCAAATATTAGCACTTCTGAATATAGCCTTGCACGTTGACCACTGGTGGTGTGGGCTTCCTGGTGGTGGTTGTCACGGTGTTAGCTTGCCATGGGGGCTGTGAGAGATACCACACACAGCTTGGCTTTTACAACAGGAATATTGTCTCACAGTTTTGGAGGGTAAAAGGCCAAAATCAAAGACTCAACAGACCATTCTTTCTCCTGGAGTCTAACGTTCAGGTGCTGGCTTGCCACAACCCTTGATTTGTTGCTCTGCGTCTGTCACCTGGCGGGCTGCCTCTCCTTGTATCTTCTCACATTTCTGCTGAGTTCTGGCTTCTACTTGCATGTTCCTTTTTTTATGGGGAGCACAGCTATATGGATCAGGGCTCACCCCAATTCATTTTGGCCTCATCCAAATAGGGTCTTTGAAGATCCTATTCACAAGTGAGTGCACACCTTATTTAATAATATCTTCAAAGGTCCTCTTTACAAATGGGTTTATACTCACACCCTGACACACCTTAACATATTCAAAGACACAGTTTACAAATGGGTTCACACCCATGGGATGGTGGTTATAATTTGAACATGTCTTTTTTGGGGGGTGCAGGGTAGACACGATTTAATCCCCAACAGTCGCATTTTAAGACTTTTCACATCAGCTGGGTAGCCACCTCTTCCATGAGTACACTCTGGGATACAACACTACAGACATGGTACAGCGAAACTGGTGGTGCAGGCATCTCCAGGTGGCGGTTTGTGGCATTTTAAAAACAGTCATTCTGCTACGGATGTTGATGTGGCCTGTATTGATTTCTTCGAAGGCCTCTTCTTTCAGATCAGTGTGTGATGGTTTCCAGGCCATCCACAGTGTTCCCTTCCACCCCAGAGGCAGCTCCATGGACCTGACTTTCAATGGAGACCCTCCTGTTCCTTGCCTTACAGATGACTGGAAGTGTGATGAGGTGGCTTATGGGATGGTGGCCCAGGTGGTGTCCAAATCATCTGAGTTGCACCATCCATCCCAGCCCTGAGATCAGCTCCACAGGTGGTATTTTTTTAAGCCAGTAATATCCATCCTAGTTACTCTTTTGCTGGAGCTGCAGACCTCCCCTTGGTGGTTTATGGGATTTTCCAGAACATCACTATTGCCTCCCACCTGTCCACAACCCCTGTCGGTGAGAACAGATACACAACACCTAGAGTGACTGTCTGACACCATAAATGATATCCTCTCCTTGGGTCATCCTTATCCTTGACTCAATTTGGACTCAATAAGGACAAGTAGTAGCTCCGGCAGCCCACTCACAAATATCTCCAGCAGGCATGGGTGGTCCCCTTTGGATTAGTAAAGATGGATTTGAGCCAGGTCATCTAGCTTCAACTCCTAGTTCGGCCGCTTGTGACATTGGCCAAATTTTAACCATTCTGTGCCTCATTTTTTTTTCTATAAAAGAGAATTATAATGGTACCTCCCTCAAAGGGTTGTGCTGATGAATAAATTAGTTAATATATGAAAAACACTTAGAACAGTGCCTGGAACTGTATCCGATTTACCTGTTGTTCAACAGCAGCAGCAGCAGCTTTCTGCTGGCCTCTAGCTGGTGGTATCACACTGCTCCTTTTACGCCCTGACTCTTTGTCCCGTACCTATAGCAATCTACCGAAAGACTAGCTCTGAAATCCTGTCTACTTTCTGTGGCCCCTATTCTCTATCTCTTAAGTGTTAGGGGCTAGGGGGAGATGGTACTGGGCTTCTATCCACCTGCAGCCCACCACCATGACTTTGCTCCCCAAGGCTGTTTCCCCTTATGTATTGGTTAGGAAATCCCAAAAGACAGCATCCAAGCTTCTGTCTTGTTCTTCCATCCCTGAGGGCTTTTTTCTCATATTTATGAAGATGGTCGCCATGGTATCTGCCCAATCTATATTTCATGTAGCAAGAAGGGAGAAGAGGAAACTGGAGGGATCCCACCTGCTCTTTAAAGATACAACCTGGAAGTTGCACACATCACTGCTGCTCACATCCTGTTGGCCAGAACTTAGTTACATGATCTCAGTGGGATGAAAGAAAGTCTGGGATGTAGAGTCTGTTCTGAGCAGGGCCATGTATCCAGGTAACACAGAAGGGGTTCTTGTGTCCTGTTCAGGTAGCACAAGGGCAGTTCATTGAGTTCAGTTTTCAAGAAGATGTTCGACTAGTCTCTGATGCCTGCAATCCTAAATTCCTGCTCCCCCATTAGGAAGTAAAAAGGGAAAGCTCATCTTCATGAATGTCTCTCCAGTCCATTCTCTGACTGGGAGGTACAGGGTCTGCTGAACTTACGCTTTGTAGTAGGCCATGCACCCAACTGCTGGTGATTCTCTGATACTGAACTGTGAGGATAATGTTGTTTTTTGTTCTCTTCTCTGGGTCTTGATATCCAGTTCTGGGAAAATGGCACCTAACAGCACCTTGCTACATTCCATTTTGCAGATGAATAACTTTTTCAGTTTCCTGGCTGCTAAAACAAATACCATGCAATGGGTTGGCTTAAACAATGGGGATTTATTTGCTCATGGTTTTGAGGCTAGAAGAAGTCCAAAATCAAGTTGACATCAAGACAATACATTCTCCCAGAAGACTGGCGTTCTGGGGCTGGCTGCCAGTGGTCCGCGGTCCTGGGCTTTTCTGTCACACGGCAATGCACATGGCAGTCCCTCCTGGTTTCTCGGTTCTGTTGACCTCCAGCTTCTTCCTGTGGCTTTCTGTGTGTCTGAATTTCATTCTGCTTATAAAGAATTCCAGTAATGGGATTAAGACCCGTCTGAGTGAGTTGGGCCACACCTTAACTGAAGTCACATCATCAGAAGGTCCTATTTACAGTGGGTTCATGTTACAGGAAAGGAGTAAGACTAAGAACACTTTTTTTCTGGGATACATAGCCCCAGACTGCCATAGTAACTGAGACACATAGAGGCTGGAACTACCCAAACTCCTTTGAAATGTGTGTGGTTGAGCCAGAAATGAATTCAGATCCTTGGAATCAGCCCTGTGACATCATGCAGATAAACAGTAATCCTTCCTAAGAGCCACCAGAGTCTTCAAAGACGTGGAACTCATCATGTCTGCCAGTTCTACGTGCCAGCCACCCTGGGAAGATCTGGGGGACTGAGAAGCAGAGTGAGGACAGAGGTTACAGGGACTGGGGGTGGGCCCGAGTGGGGTCTTGTGTTCAGGGACAGGGAAAACAGAGGGAAGAAAATGATGGTTTGATTCACTGTACCATTTGCTTTTATTTTTAGCTAAGTCATTAGCCCCTTGAAGAGATTCAGAAGATGAACTTTACCAAACCTAGCTGTCTTTAAAAATAGCAAGACGGTTTGATGTGCTGAGCCCTCGATCATGGGACTTGCCCTTATGTGGCTTGTTGCTGCAGAGGAGAGGCTAAACTTGTGTGTAGTTGTGCCTAAGAGTCTCCCCCTGAGTGCCTCTTTGTTGCTCAGATGTGGCCCTCTCTCTCTCCAACTGATCCACCTTGACAGGTAAACTCACTGCGCTGCCCCCGACGTGGGACCCGACGCCCAGGGATGTGAACATCCCTGGCAATGCAGGATATG